>CAUYON010101847.1:0-26600 GCA_963573935.1 Arctocebus calabarensis | reverse complement strand
GACAGGTTCCTTACAATGTGTCTTGGGGAAGGTTGGTTAGAGTTGAGGTGACCTGGGGTCCGATATCCCTCTGAAAGGAGAGTGTCAGAATTTTTGGTGATATTTGGGAAATTTTCATTTATAATATTCTCTAGTATGGCTTCCATTCCCCTGGGGCATTCTTCTTCCCCTTCTGGGATACCTATAACTTGTATGTTTGAAAGCTTCATAAAGTCCCATAATTTTGTCAGTGAATGTTTTGCTTTCTCTGTCTTCTTTTCAGCCTCTTTAACTGTCTGATTTATCTCAAGAGCTTCATCCTCTACCTCTGGAGATTCTTTCTTCTGCATGTTCTAATCTGTTGTTGATACTTTCTATTGTATCTTTAAGTTCCCTAATTGACTACTTCAGATCTGCTATATCCTTTTCATATTCTTCATATTATTCATCTCTTATTTGATTCTGTTTTTGGATTTCCTTTTGATTATTTTCCACTTTATCAGCAGTTTCCTTCATTGTTTCCATCATTTCCTTCATTGTTTTCATCATCTGTATTCTAAATTCCCTTGCTGTCAGTTCTAACTTTTCTTTATAGGTGGAATCCTCTGCAGTAGTTACCTCATAGTCCCTGGGGGGGGAGGGGTTGCTCTGGACTGGTTTTTCATGTTGCCAGGAGTTTTCTGCTGATTCTTCCTCATGAGTGATTTCTTTTATCTGTTTCCATGCCCTAATTTTCCTTTCACTTCCTCTTGCTCTTTAAGTTGCCTTGCTCTGGACTAGGGTTTTGATGATTCCTTCTCAGAAGGATGAGAAGAGTGAAGAGCAAGAAGGGGAAAAATAAAGAAAAGAAAAAAGAGAAAGGAGAAGGGTGGGTAAAAGGGAATATTGCCAAAAAGAAGAGAGGTACCGAAAGAGGGGGACAGGAGCAATATAGGTATAAATTAGGGTACTTTGAACCAACCTTAAAACCCCCAACCTCTGAAGGTGCTGGATTGGGTGGTGCCCTTGAGGTCAGCAACTCTTTGCCAGCCTGTTTGGACACAGTACCCCACCTCTACCAAGTAGAGAGGAAACACAAAAATGCTATTGATCAAAGCAAAACTAGCAAACAGAAAACTTTATGGGAAAAAAATTGGGAGAAAAACCAAATAGGGGTAGAAACACTAGCAAAAATGAAATTCTAATTGTTGAAAATGGCAACAATGGAAAATTATATTTAAACTAGAAAAATGCAGAAAGAAAAGAAAAAAAGAAAAAATCTATGGGGAAAATGTTGAAATTAAAAAAACACAACAAAAGAAATGAACAAAACACACAAAACAAAAAACAAAGCAGTATGTATATCTTGCTCAATATTGTCTGGGAAACAGGTGATCTTCTGGGGTAGGAGATGTTAATCACCATGCTGATAGGGCTGTATGAGATGGAAACTGGAGGCCTCTGCTGATTTTTCAAATCCTGCAGGGTGGAGAGCCTAAATCTCCCCTCCACCCACTTTTTAAAAGGCACTTTACACTACTATCCTTGGCTAAGCCGAAGCTTTGCCAGGAAAGCACTCATCACTGGGATCACTCCTTAAGTGGCTATCCACTTACCCAGTGTGCCAAAACCAGTCTCACTCTATGCCCTTGATGGCTAAGACTGTAAGGCCTCTCAGTCCCTGCCTTTAGGCTGCTCAGTCACTAGATTATTCACTTCCACCTGATCTTTGTTCTGCAACCCTGAGGGCGGAGCTTGCCAGGGCAGTTCTCCCACAATGGCTCCAGGCAGCCAACAGCCAAACACTATTAGTTCCATCTGGCTCAGTGGCTCAGTCTGAGGCTTAAATTGCTAATGCTCTGCACTCCTGCCCAAGTTCTCCCAAGGTAGTTCAACAGATTGCCAAGTCCAAAAAAACCAAAACAGCTCACAGGTATTTTGGGGGGCACATCTGTTCTGGGTTCTCTACTCTGTCCCAGTGGTCTGTGTGTCTACCCCTTAACAATGCTACACAGTCCTGATTATTGTACCTACATAATAAACCTTAGAATCAAGTATATTGATTCCTTCTGTTGTGCTCTTGGTTTTCAAAAAGGATTTCAGCTATTCTATTTATTTTGCCTCTCTATATGAATTTCAAAATAATATTGTCTGTCTACCAAAAATATCTTTCTGCTATTTGGATAGGAATTGCATTAAATCTGTATCTCAATTTGAACAGAAGTGACACCTTATGTTGAGTCTGATAACCCAGCAATGTGGCTTATCTCCACATTTATTTAGATTTTCTTTGATTTCTTTCATTGGAGTTCTGTAGCTTTCAGTGTACATATCCTGTATACATTTTATTAGATTTATACATAAATTTCTCCTTTCTCTCTCTCTCTCTACCTTAAATTTTAAATGGTTTTGTATTTTTAATTTTGGCATCCTTTTGTTAATTTCTAGTTTATAGAAATACAACATATTTTGTGACATTCTTAAAATCACTTATTAGTTCTAGGAATTTCTTTTTTAGGTTTATTGGGATTTTTATGTAGAAAGTTATCTAATTTGAAAATAGTGACAGTTTATGTCTCCCTTTATAATCTGACACCTTCATTTCCTTTTATTACTGTACTGGCTATAACTTCCAACACCAAGTTGAATTAGAATGGTGGGAGTAGATTTCCTTCCCTTGTTTCTTATCTTGGGGAGAAACAGTCGATTTCCATCCTAAGTACACAAACAAGGCTAACTGTGAGCTATTGGTAGAATATCCTCATTAAATGGATAGAGTTCCCTTCTATTCTTACTGTTCTTCTCTATCCTTACTGTTTTTATGAATGTATGTTGGATTTTTCCAAATACTTTTGTATATTATTGATATGGTGATGTGATTATTTTCTTTCTTAATCCACAGATTACATTGATTGATCAGTAGGCATTGAATCAGCTCTGCATTCATAGAATAGCTCCACTTGGTGATGATGTTAAAATTTTTAAATATATTGCTGAATCCTATTTACTGATATTTTATTAAAGATTTATTGCATGTATATATCAGTGAGAAATATTGGTCTGTAGTTTTCTCTTCATGTACTGTATTTTTCTAGTTTGGACATCAGGGTAATATTAGCTTCATAAAATGAATTGTGAAATATTCCTTCTCTTCTAATTTGTGTGTTAATTTTCTTTAAATGTATAATTCTCCAGTGAAACCATCTGAGCCTAGAGATTTCCTATGGCAAAATTTTTAACTTATAAATTCAATTTCCTTGATAGTTTTAGAGCTATTCAAATGATATATTTCATATTGGGTAAGTTATGGTCATTTGTGTTTTCTGAGGAATTGATTCATTTCACCCAAAGTTATCGACTAACTCAACAAAATGTCAAATTTCTTATCAACAAGCATCAAGTTTATGTATGTAGAGATGTTCAGAGTATTTTCTTATTATAGTTTTGGTGTCTGCCTGGTCTGTACTGCTGTCCTCTGTTTCTTTCCTGATGTTGGTCATTCTTGTCTTTTCTCTTATTTTTTTGTTGGTCTTGCCAAAGATTTGTCAATTTTTGTTGATTTTCCCTAAGACACAGCACTTTCTTTCATTGGTTTTCTGTATTGTTTTTCCCATGTTTACTTTCATTGATTTCTGCTCTTACTTTTGTTATT
Source organism: Arctocebus calabarensis (assembly GCA_963573935.1). Taxonomy (NCBI): domain Eukaryota; kingdom Metazoa; phylum Chordata; class Mammalia; order Primates; family Lorisidae; genus Arctocebus; species Arctocebus calabarensis. Next base: position 22,990 of record CAUYON010101847.1, on the reverse strand, counting down.
TCTTTCCTTCTACTGGCTTTGGGTTTAGTTTGCTCTTCTTTCCCTAGGTTCTGGAGCTGGTAATTTATATCATTTATTTGAAACTTCTTTTCTCCTGTATGCATTAAGTGCTATAAATTTCCCACTCAGAACTTATTAATGGTGTCCTACAAATTTTGGTATATTGTTTCTTTATTTTCATTCACTTCAATGTACCTGATTTCCCTTGAGATTTCCTCTTTGACTCACAGATTATTTAGAAGTGTGTTGTTCCCAAGTGTTGGGAGATTCTCCTGTTATGTTTCCCTTATTGATTTCTAGTTTTATTCTTTTGTGGTTAGAGAATACACTCTGTATGAATTCAATTCTTAAAACTTTTTGGGGTTTATTTTATGGCTTAGGATACAGCCTATCTTGGTGTGTATCCCACGAGCACTTCAAAAGAATCATCAATCTGCTGTTGATAGGTAGAATGTTTTATAAATGTCCATTAGATGTTTGTTGATGGTGTTGTTGAGTTCTTCTATATCCTTGAGGATTTTATACATAGTTGTTATAAAACTTGTTAAGAGAGGGTATTGAATTCACCAACTATAAATGGGCATTTATTAATTTTTCCTTTCAATTCTGTCAATTTTTGCCTCACATGTTTCACAGCTCTGTTACACACATATTGAGGCTATATGTTCTTCAAGGAGTGACCCTTTTATCGTTATATAATGTTTCTTTATGTCTTCAGTAATTTTCTTTGTTCTGAATCCATGTTATGTGATATTCAAATGCCAGTCCTGATGAATGTCTGATATGGCTGTTTCATTCATTTGCTTTCTACTGGCCTGTGTCATTATATGTAGAGTGAGTTTCTTTCAGTTTCTCAGACAATTTAGATGCTTTTCATTTTATGATGAGGTTACATCCCAATAAATACATCATAAATTGAGAATATTTTAAGTCAAAAGTGTATTGAGTACACCTAACCTACGGAACATCATAGCTTAGCCTAACCTTGAACATACTCAGAACACTTACATTAGCTTATAATGGGGCAAAATCCAAAACAAAGTCAATTTTATAATAAAATGTTGAATAGCTCATGTAATCGGAATTAAAAGTGAAAAATAGAATAGTATGAGTAGTTGAAGAATTGTTTCCGTGGAATGCACATGCTTTCACACCACTGTAAAGTCAAAAATCTGTAAGTCAAACTATCATAAACTGAGCAACATCCATAGATGAATCATACTTTCTAACCACTCTGCCCATCTCTGTCTTTTGATTAGTGTACTTGGACCATTTATATTTAATGCAATTAATGCATTAGAATACTGTTTTAATTTTTGCTTTGTTTTTTATGTCTGTTTTCTTTTTCCTGCTTCCCTTATGAGTGACTTGAACATTTTTTAGAATTACACTTTTATTTATAGGTAGTGTTTTTTGTATATCCAAATATTGCTTTTCTTAGTGGTTGTTCTACATATTTCCTTATATATACATAATACAACCTACCAGTACTGTCATTTTATCAGCTCGAATGAAGTGTAAAAACTTGCCTCCCAGCTCAGCGCCTATGGCTCAACGGGCTAAGGTGCCAGCCACATACACCTGAGCTGGTAGGTTCGAGTCCAGCCCAGGCCCCCCAAACAACAATGATGGCTGCAACCAAAAAATGGCCAGGCATTGTGGCAGACGCCTATAGTCCCAGCTACTTGGGAGGCAGAGGCAAGAGACTTGCTTGAGCCCAGGAATTGGAGGTTGCTGTGAGCTATGATGCCACGGCACAGCACTCTATCCAGGGTGACAGCTTGAGGTTCTGCCTGCAAAAAAAAAAACAAACTTGCCTCCCTTTTTGTCCCTTTACCCTTCCTCATTTATGACATAATTATCCTGAACATTTTCTATACATATAATTAGAACCACAGTAAACAGTGTTGATCTTCTTGCTACCACCATCAAATATGTTCTAGAAACTCAAGAGGAGAAGGAAAGTGTTTTATTTATCTGCATTTTTGCTTACTGTTTGAAATAGGAAAAACCAAACTACTTTTCTCAATCTCACATACCACACACTTATAATTGCAAAAATGCATGGGAATTTCTCCCCACTGACAAGCAATTCTCTAGTAGATTCCAGTTGGGTGTCCTATAATTCAATTCAATTCTGACACAGTCTACCTGAAGATAGCATCATATCCTGCAAGTTAAGGGCTCAATCACACAAGACTTGCTCTTTCACCTCAGATGCCAGTTGCAAGTACCAGGTCGTGAGCTGAACTTGTGAGCAGCTGGATATAAATTATCGAGGGTTCCCATGACCCCCTCCCTGGGTTTAATTGATTTTCTAGGGTGACTCACAGAAATCAGAAGAAGTGCTTTACTTATAATTACCCATTTATTTTCAAGAATATCTTAAATAATATGTTAAAGTATACAAATGAACAGCAATGTGAAGACATAGGGTGAGGTTCAAAAGGGTCCTGAGCTTTTCCCCTTGTGGAGTTGAGTTGTGCTGCCCTCCCATGACACATGTGTGCACTTGTTTACTAACCCAGAAGCTCTCCAAACTCTGTCCTTTGAGGTTTTAGGGGGGGTTTATTATGCAGGAATGATGATTGCGTCATTGGCCATTGGTGATCAATTCAACCTTTGGCTTCTTTCTCTTCCCTGGAGGTTGGAAAGGGGACTAACATGTCCACCCTCTGATTACTTGACTGGTTTCCCTAGCAACCAGCCCAACATCCTCTGTTGTCTAGGGGCTTTCTAAAAATCCCTCCCTTAGCATAAACTCAAGTGTGTTGAAAGGGGCTTGTTCTGATTATGAGTAAGAAAAGACATACCTGCTCAAGAGTTGTTTTGGGAACCAGTGACAAAAGGCCAAATATAACCAAAGATAGTCTCATTTCTCTTGTCACATAAGAAATTACAAAGATTTCAGGAGCTGTGAGCCAGGAATCATGGATAAAAGCCAAAATATATTCATTAGTCTTCCATATCTACATTTTCACTTCATCACGATTTCAGTCACCAGAGATCAACTTTGATTTGAAACACAATAGGCAATGACATATTTGAACGAGGGAGAGTCTACACTCATATAACTTATTACAGTATATTGTTATGACTGTTCTATTTTATTATTGTTGCTAATTTCTTACTATTTCTAATCTATAACTTAAACTTTATCATAGGTATGTGCATGTATGGATGTAGATATGTAGAGAAAAAAAAAAAACATGATGTATGTAGGATTCAGTCCTATCCACAGTTTTAGGCATCCACTGGGGGGTCTTAGAACATTCCCCTGGGTTAAAGGGAAACTACTTTGCTAATGGAAAAAGCCCAAACTCTGTGAAATAATTTAAAGAAGTTTATTCTGAGCAGAACATGAGTGACCAAAAGCTCAGGGAACCATGCCCAAGAAACCTTGATAGCTAAACTCCAGAAGAGAAGGGGTATAACAAGGTGTGTCTGACCCATCTTCCTTTCCTGGCTGGGAATTCAGTTTTAAGGTTATTCTGGGGTCACCTGGGCCAAGAGAAGGTCTGTTCAGTAGGCAGGGAGCTTAGGATTTACTTTTCCTTTACAAGTGTATGTCCCATTACCTCACATGTCACAGTTCCTGTGCTTTCTTCCTTCTCAATGACCAGAGTTTCTGCCCTTGTTCTTTCCTTTCTGCTTAGAGAACTTTAGTTAGCCCTGTCTTTTAGGGCTCCTATGCCAGCAACACATCTTAGTTTGCCTACATCTGGGAATGTCTTGATTCCTCCTTCATTCCTGAAAAACATTTTCACTGAGAATAGGAGTCTGGGGTGACAGTTTTTTTGTTTTTTGTTTTTTTTCAATATTTAAAAAATATGGCACTCCTTTGTAGCCTCTGTGGTTTCCAGTGAGACATGTACTGTCATTCAATTTGTTTTCCATGGTCTGTTTCCCTCTCACTAGTTTCTAGATTTTTTTTGTCTGTAATTTCCAGATGTTTGATATGATGTGTCTTGGTATGACTTTTTTTTTTTTTTTTTGGACCAGTTTGGGGTTTGGTTAGCTTCTTGCATCTGTGGAAATACATCTTTTTTCAAATTTGGAAAGTTTTTGGCCATTATTTCTTCAAGTAGTTTTTCGGCCCTACTTTCTTTTCTCCTCTTTTTTTGGATTTTCGATGACATGAATGTTTTATCTTTATTGTAAGAAAGATCATTCTGATAAAGTGTAGGGGTGGAGTTTACCCTTTTTCTCAACGGTCAAATCCGGGCCCTGCCCACTGTGAACCCATCTTTCTCACAATGCAGTGACTATTTCTTACGGTTCTCATATTCTTCCCATATTAAAAGCAGGTTGGGACTTCACAGCATTTAATGGGCTTTTTATCTTTTAAGGATTTCTCTTTATAAAGGAGATATAGAAAAAGGCAAAATGAAACTTGGAATAATGGAAAAAAATGTTATAGAAAAAGATCAAAGCAGTTAAAAAGATTAAATATAAAACACTGTTAAAAGCATTGCTCTGAACATAATACTTCCTCAAAGAAGTTTGAAGAGATATAAAATGGAGCTCAAAATTCCTAATATAGCCTTTGCAACTGAGTGATTTCCACTTGATTAGTAGTCAGGAAGCCCAGGGATGGGGCTGTTTGCATTTCCTTCATTGAATAGAGGGGCTTGCAGCCCACCAGCTTAGTGTTCATGCAGCCACTGCCGCCCATACTCATGCAAGCAGCAAGCTATTCCCTGCATTTGTGGGTTCTTGCCTTTGTTGCCCAGCCAAACTGAGTCCCTCATGATTGGCAGAGTCTAGTGAGCACAACTTGGCATGTGCCTGGCAGTACTCCAGCCACTAAAGGGCCCCCAAGGTCCCCTGAACTCCCCCCGTGTCAGCACATTTCACACGTTGCTGATGTTCCTTCTCGAACAACTGTCTCTCCACAGAAACTCTGTGCTCTGTGAGGTCCGATGCAAACCCATCTACTCAGCCCAGTGTCCGGCACACAGGGGGCGCTCAGTAAATGCTTGTCTAATGTAGGTATGAATGAACAAGTTCTCTCTGTGTGTGTAGAACAAGATCTGCCCATTTCAAACTCTACACATTCATTCATCTAGTCATTCCCTCCAAAAGTTTCACTGTTTGAGGTGCCAGGTGAGGTGCTAAAAACTTGGAAGTACAGGAGATGAGTTGCAAGCCAACCAGTGAAGCTTCATGTGTATTTACAGCCCCTCCCATTGCCTGCATCGCCGCCCCAGCTCCACCTCTTATCAGATCAGAAGCGGCATTAGATGCTCAAAGCAGCACCAAGTCTACTGTAAACTGTGTGTGTGAGAGATCTAGGTTGCTCTCCTTATGAGAATCTAGTGCTGATGATCGGAGATGGAGATGTTATATGCTTGAATCACGCCCAAACCTTATCCTCTATTCCTCCCTCCCCCACTGCAGGTCTGTGGAAAAATTGTCTCCCATGGAATCCTGGTGCCAATACATTTGGGGACTGCTGGTCTACCCATTCACCCTAAAAAGTCTGTATAACAAGGCATCCTCCTCAAGCCATGATCTGGCTTTCTGTGTTAGCAAAAGCACTTAGAGGATATTAGTGTAGCAGGAGCCACAGAGATGTCAGAAATTCTATTTCTGTAAATATATTCTGAGGAAATAATCAGAATAAATAGTTCTATGCAAGAAGATGCTTTCTACAATATGACCTAAAAAAAACAAAAGAGTAGAAGTCTGAGCAGTGAGCTAATTGCACAACAATGTGAGAATAGTTTAGAAGGGCACAGAATATCTCAGAAACATTGTAAATATGAAGCTTTCAGAAAGAGAAAAGGGTTTTGACACAATGGTAAGTGGAAAAGCAGAATATAAAATGGATGTTGCTTTGCGATCCCGAGTGTATGACATGCTTTTGTGAGGTTAGCATGGGTGGATAATGGGCAAAAGTGAAAAGTATTACTTGAAGGTGATGGAAATAGAATTTTTCACATCAAAATATTTATTGATGCTGTTGCTATGACAACTTTTCCATAAAAATGTTTACAATAATTAAGTTGACCAAAGGCATTGAGGATGTTGACTCCCTAAGGCTGGGCAGAGCGAGACGGCCTCATCCCTGCTTACGAAACATTTTCCTCCTGCGTTGCTCAGGAGCAGGGTCAGGTCACTGCCGACACCTGTCTCCTCACTCGGCAGAGGCTGCCTGGCCAGCCCCAGTGTGTGAGCTGCAGACGTCAAGGCTCCCAAATCTACACAGCCGGAGTGAGAAGCACTGGGCGCCTCCACTGGAATTCTATAATGACGTGTTGTCCGTCCAGAGAAACGGGCTCTGGGTGGAAGGAAAAGTTAGATTCTTTTACCTATAGGAACCATTTGATCTGTACTTTTGAACAATTTAAGCCAGACGAGGCTTGTAAACAAATCTACTTTCCTGCCATGTGGTAACCCATTCATTAATTCACTCACCCTCCCCAAGCCTTTAGGAAACACCCTTCATGTGTCCAGAGGTTTCTCTATATGAAGAATTAAAATGCATAAGAAATAATTTCATCAAAGAGCTCAAAAAGTGATTGGGAAGGACAGACCCAGCTTCGGCTTTGATGAGGGTGGTCTTGCGAGGGAGGAGGGAGCTCCTTCCCACGGACTGAGGGGGGTTCAGTAGATGACACAGGTGGGAAACACGCAGGACACAGGTAATGCTCAGGAAATGCTCATTTCTTTCCCCCGACACCGTGCGCCAGACGGCCACATCGCTCTACATGGAGGAGGAGCAGGTGCCTGGGACTCCCATGGCAGGCAGGGCAGGTCCCCTGGAAGCGGGTCCTCTGCGGAGCCGGGGAGGCTGGCTGCACTTTCTGCAGGGGGGGACAGGGGCCGGGTGCCTGTGCCGCCCGAACTGCCTGTCACCAACAGAGGAGTGGAGGAGAGATCAACAGTTCCCCTTCCATTTACAGAAAAGCCAGTGACTCAGCAAGACAGCAACAGTGAGGATTTCTCCTCAAAGAACCGCGCTGCCCTCCTCTCTCTGTTACCTTTTATTCCGACAGTAGAAGTAAACTTTAACAGTGTTATTACTCATCATACACAGTACTGTTAAACAGATCCTTCCTCACAGGTCACAAACTCACACAATATCTTCTTATCTTTTTTTGTAACTTTTTTTTTTTTTTTTGAGATAGAGTCTCACTTTGTCGCCCTGGGTAGAGTGCTGTGGCATCACAGCTCACAGCAACCTCCAACTCCTGGGCTTAGGCGATTCTCTTGCCTTAGCCTCCCGAGTAGCTGGGACTACAGGCACCCACCTCAATGCCCGGCTATTTTTTTCTTGCAGTATGGCCGGGGCCGGGTTCGAACCTGCCATCCTCGGTATATGGGCCAGCTCCCTACTCACTGAGCCACAGGTGCCACCCCAATGTCTTCATATCTTAAAGTGGCTATATCTTTAAAGCATTTTGACTCTAGACTAACTTACAGTTAGTCAACACTGCACTGGGTGCAGAGTGCCCTGGGTCCTTGATTGGTACTGTGGAGTCAAGGCCCCCAACTTGTCTATGACAGTAGCCTTGGAAGTGAGTAAACAACCTCTAGAAGTCAGTGGCTGGACTCATCCTGCCTTGTCTTGACCCATAGTGCTGCTTAATTTTAGCATTAAAATTAACCTTGGCCTTGTCCTGGCCGTTTAGGTTAATTTTAGCATTAAAATACAAGGGGATGGGACATGTGTCTCTCCTTGAATGTTGCTCTAGCGAGCTTCACTTGCTCAGGGCTCCAGACTAGATGACATCGTTCTCCACTTTCTGTGGGAAGAAGCAGCAAGGACTGCTCGCTCCTCATTCACTACAACGTCGCGCGTGTTGAGCAGAAATCAAAGGCAGGCAAACGTTCCAAACTTCGCCGTGGAAAAGAGAAGACTTCAGCTGCGCCCTGATCCGAGGCTACTGGCCATGACAGCTGCAGGAGCTGACCAGAGCGGGCATTCCATGGGCTGCTTATGGGGTACCTCCTGGCATTCTCTGGTTGGTCCTAGGTTGAAAACAAGGACAGAGATTAGGGAACCTTCAGTTATGGATCAGTCCAGGCCACCTGGGGCCGACTGGTCTGGTGGCGATAATTTGGGCTCTTAGCTATTACTGGAGATAGCACTCTGACCCCCCAAATCCGACACAGCAGGCTGGGCTGGTTCCCAGAGACGGTCAGTCGCTTCTGGGCTGGGTTGCTGCAGTAAGGCAGGAGTCCTCTTTTTACATATGGTCTGGCCATCGTCCGCTGTAGATTCCATTTTTCATTTTAAATTAAATGCCCTGATTCCTTCATCTCACTGAAGGGAAAACGCCTTTTTTTTTCTGCCTTAGAATTTACTGCAGGGTTTGCTTTTGTCCAAAGGACTCATGTGGAAAGTCTCAGTAGACCTGAAACACAGGTGCATCTCCGCTGAGCGCAGAAGGCCCTCCAGCCAGCTCCAATCAGACGCCCTCTGTCACCCTAAGACGTGCTTTATTCTTTCACACCCCGTTCTCACTGACATCCTGGCTGTCTAGCAAGACCCCAGACTTTCCCTCTGGCCCCTCCCTGTGCTGGGCACAGAACTGGATCCTGAAGGCACATTCTGGCTTCTCCCGCCTGGCCACTGGAGCCAGAGCTCAGTTCACTCTTAGCACGTGGACAGGAAACTAGAGCTGGCAGCAACTGTGAGTGAGACTCTGCAAAACACAGACTGTTCCCCCCACTACAGATGAATATTTCTTATATTTCCCTCTGCCAAGAAAGAAGAGTGAGATCACAACTTTCCCCCCACCAAATGCAGGACTGTGTAGAGCGAGGCTGATGACAGAGCCCAGCCCTGCTGTTCTCTGGTGAGCTGACTTTGGGCAGGGACAAGAAGAGCTGAGAAGAACAGTGGGTGGGTGTGCCCTGCAGACACCCTCCCTAGAACTCGGATGTCTCAAGTGCAATTTTGGCGAATGCTGGGTTGCAATCAATTCTTGGATGAATTCTCCGACAGGTGTTTACAATGATGCTGGGCTGCTGATTAAAGAATGATCCATATGTTTTAGATGCCAGATGTGTGAGCAGCAAAGTCAACATTTAGTTGAGAACGTGGAGGAGCCTGACTTTTCCCCCAGATGGATGGCAAGCGTGTCTGCAGTCACATGGAATATTTTGTGTGTTTAGGGTTAGGGCATAAAGCATGAAAGAGGTCATTTTTGGTGTGAAAATAAAGAACATTCAAAAGTTATTTTTAATCTGCTGGGATCATAATTATTTTTTTAAAAGTGACTTAACCTTCAATTTAAGAAAAAAATGTATACCGATTTTAAGATTAAAAGACATATTTTAAAGGTCCCTAGAATATAAAACAGAGGGTTGCTATGAAGTGTTGGCTGCCCCTCCTGACGCTGCTCTGAGCCAGGGCAGGGCTGCTGGCTGGCGGGATGAGGCTCTGTGGCTCAGGGCAGGTGTGATCCCCAGTTACGCTTCCACCTGCCGTATGCAGAACACTGCTTCATCCCAGGGTGCGTGATGAGAGAAAGGTGACACCTGTCCAGGGCAGAGGTTCTCCCGCCACGGCCTTCCTGCCTCCCAGAGCACTCGGGCAATGTCTGGGCACACTTCTGGGTTATCAGAACTCGGGGTGCTGCTGGAAGCCAGGGAGGAGAGTCAGGGTGCTGTTCCCCACTCTGCAGTGTGCAGCAAGGCCCCCACCACAAAGAATCATCTGTTCCCAAATGTCCAGAGTGCCAGAGGGGCTGCGGAACCCCGGTCTCCAGTGAGCTCTCCACGCTGTTCTTGGAGGCAACTAAAGTTGCTGGGAGGCAAGGTGGCTCTGGAATGTCCTGGAATGTAGCCTGACACAGCAGGTCCCAGCGACCCTCCTCCTCCCCCATGTCCCACACCACGCCTGCCTCACCTGGATCCAGCACCAAAGTCCTTGCCAGTCACTCTCTGGATCATCTATGGCTCTCGACCTTTGCTCCTTTCTCTCTAGAAAATTCTTAACGGTTCCTTAAGCCCCTATCCCAATGCTAGACGTCTCCTTTGTGACACCTTCTCTGAGGCCCTCCCTGTCCCTCTAGGCAGAGGAAAGTTTCTCCCCTCTCCTTCCCACTATAACAACTCAGCACATTTCATTATGGTGGTTTGTTTGCATTTAGTGCAATCTCCGCTTCTGGGAATGAGGCAGGCAGTCTTTCCCAGCTCTGTGCTCCTAAGCCCTGGCATCGTGTCTGGCTGGCACTTAATAGGTGAGTGATAATTTTATGCCAAATTACTCCTTTATCAAGATCCACAAGGACCGTGCTTTTCCTACAGGGAGCCCTGATTTCAGAAATGGAGAGAAACAGCTTTTGTTGTGACTCGGAGAAAACATGTATTGTTGGGGTTCTATGTAAATCACCTAGCACGACGCCCGACACATTTCAGATTTGATTAAATGAGCATCGTTTGCCTTCCTCTCCCTTCAGAGCAGCCAGTGTGGCTCGGTGGGGCACGGCATGGCTTTCAGGTCCATTCGGATGTGGAGACGAGACTGACAGTTGTCAGGAATGAAGCATCCTCTGCCCAATTCTTGCCATAGCCTGTCACCTCCATTCTGGGCCCCCCATGCATGGCAAAGGACACCAGATGTACAGCCAGATCCATCCTCCCTTTTGTCACACAGAAGAGCAGCTGGGAAGTGGCCGCCTCCTCTGGGGCTGTTTCCAGCCTCCTTGAGCCTCTATGAGCCTATTGAACATGAGCCTTAGTTGGACACGGGCAGATATGATCTGTGCTCTGCTGACTCAAAACTTGAGAGGACATATCTCGTCTGTGCTCCGTCGCCTCTTCACCGGCCAGGTGCAGTGAGACCCCGGGGATGGCAAAGTCACAGGTGGGTGGAGCCTGGATCCTTGGATCCTTGCATTGGGGAGAGCCAGTTCCAGAGACCTGGACCATTACACTGATGTGAAATAAACTTCTGTTATATCTTGTATGTTTTAGGGTCCATTTGTTGCAACTGTTGAGCCTGCCTTAACTCACCATGTTTTAATAATTGAACAAATAGAGCAGTGTGTGTGGAGACCAATGACATAATGTTTACTCCTTTCCCTCCCCCTTTCACATTAAAAGGATACTGAGGAAAAGCAGCCAGGAGAGCAGGGGGCCAGGCACAGTAGGAGAGGTCTCTTAAGTTCTCAGGAGGCAGGAGCAGGTGGAAGGACATTGACCCAAGAGCTCCATGTGGAGGAAGGCTGCGGTGTCTTCAGGGCTATGTCTACTAGAGTCCCAAGGGCACTCCAGCCTTGGAAACTGCTCAGGGTTGGTTCAATGCGAACAAAAAAGGAGAAGTGAGGTAGAAAACAAGAGTATCATTAAATGGTCAGTCTCTAGACCAAAATGCTTCTCAGTGACCCCCTCCCCCCTCATTGTGTGCTTGGAATAACTAGCAGCCAGCCATTTAGCACCCCACCCCCAAAATATAAACAGAGTTATCTGAAGAGATTTGACAGGGCGGGTTAGTCCAGGCCTGCCCAGGGCAGCTGGGGTAAATAAATGCGGGTGTTTCTTATTCTCTGCATTCTGAAGTCTGGAGGTGCCGGCCCCTTCCCACTGGCCCTGGAGTGAACTCTGCTGGCCTATAGCTGCTGGTCCTGTAGACGGCGCGCCGAGCACCCTATTTATTGATTTTTACCTGAATATGAGTAAGTAACCAATGGTCTCCAGATATTTGAAAACACACTGAAATGTCAGAGAGAGAAACTAAAATTAGAAAACTCCCAAGTAAACAAAAATTTTGAGAACTGAAGAGACCCTTCCTTCTAAACTTCTACAATTATATCATTAGAAAAATAAGGACAGATGTAGTACAGATGAATAGAATGGTACGGAGGGGACAACCAAAGGCCAAGAATGGAATTTTGGAAATTAAAAATGTGGTTGCTCGGTAGCAGACACTGAGGGCACACCGTACTGATCCTGATCAGTAACGGGGGGACAGGGGTGGGATTTAAGTTTTTGCAGTACACTATCCCAAACCCAAGGGAAACTGAAAATGGAGTGCAACAATCTCCTTCAACTTTTTCTGAAGCAAAGGTACGTAAAAACAAAATATGAAAGTGAAAGCGAAGAATTCCCCAATATAAACACGTTAGCCTAAATATGCAAAGAACAGACTCCTAAATGCAGCACCAGTTTCAAGCAACTTTGTGTAAATTATCTTTTCTTCATTGCAGTTCCTCTGTTTCTCCTTCAAATCCTAGGAAAAATTCACATGTAAATGTGATTCCTCAATGATTTTTTCCTATATAATTACTGATCCTTACCCGGAATTCTAGTACTTCCATAATGCTCCCATCCTCACGTGTTCCTAAACCACTCTACTCAGCAAGAATAAGGAAAAGAATTATAAAATTAAGTGCAAAAGATACAAAATGATTTAGATTGTTTAGCAGGGAAAGGAGAAAGGAAGGACAATGGGAACGAGAAGAGTGACGGAGACATTGCTTGCCAGACGTCCCTGGAGGGAAGGTAGGATTTCCCTAAAGGGGAGCACACAATGAGGGGGGAGGGGTCACTGAGGAGCATTTTGGTCTAGAGACTGACCATTTAATGATACTCTTGTTTTCTACCTCACTTCTCCTTTCTGTTCGCATTGAACCAACCCTGAGCAGTTTCCAAGGCTGGAGTGCCCTTGGGACTCTAGTAGACAGATTCTCCTCCCTCCAGCTTGGGAATCGATCATGTACAGAAATGCTGACGCCTGGTGGGGACCTCAGAGAGGAAGCTGTGGAGCAGAGAAGGAAGAAGGTGAAGGAACAGGCATGAGTTTGGATCAAACTCAGAGACGCTCAGCCCAGCGAAGGAGTGAAGGGGTGGGGGCCCTTCCTCTCCCCTACCCTCCTTTGGTGACCAATGGGCTGCCAAGTTTCTTGGAAGTTTTACCATTCCCAGGAGCCCATGCACTGTGGCAAACAGAATAGTGCAGAGAACTTGTGTGATCCCAGAGTTCAGACATTCGATGAGGGTTTCCCCTCCGGAGACCAGGTTCCCTCCAGAGTCTCTTTCCTCCCCAGCCCTCCCCAACCACTGCAGCTAAGTAGTTTGAGCCAAGAATTTGGCGAGTGGCCACCTGCGACCAGCTGTGCATCCAGAATTCAGAGATTTTCACAGAGAAGGGGTCTACACTTTTCCCCTTGAGGACCTGCAATGTGAACTCACCTGATGACTTTATTTTAGGTTACATAAAATAATAAAAGTATTTTAAAATGTGGTTACTGAGACTATTCTCTCTTGTAGAAGAATTTGAAATGATTTATGCAGCTACTCTATAACTCAAGTTGGGAACACCTTCGCTCTCCTTGGGTGTCCACTGTGCATAGTGGCTTCCTTCCAGAGTATAGCGGGGAAAGAATAAGAGTAGGAAGGGTGGGGAACCTGACAAACACCATCTCGGACAGGTGAGCAAGGCCAATGTCAAGAGCCACAAACCATGTTGGTAGTATGTGTGACATGATAGGATGAAAATCGTGCTAAACCTCTGTGATCTTTCTCCCAATAACCCATTGCCCTAGTTTTATCATGAGAAAAATGGACAAATTCCAGTTTGGGGGCATCCTATGAAATACACTATCAGTCTTCCTCAAAATAGTCAAGGCCATCAAAAACTTGGGGAGTCTGAGAAACACCACACGGAGTGGCCTGAAGAGACATGACAATGAAATGTAATGTGGCACATTGGGTGGGGTCCTCACAAAGAAAAAGGACAGCAGGTAAAAAGGTCAAAGAAATCCAAACTGTGAACTTTAGTTAATGGTAATCAGTCCTGGTTTATTAGGTATAATCAATGTGTCACACCAGTATTAAGATATTAATAACAGGGGGACAGGATACATGGAAAAACTGTCCTAAAAAATGAAGTCTGTTAAAAACAATTGTAGTTACAGAATTTAAAAAGTCAATGGACAAGTTGAAAGGGAAAGCTGAGATTTTTTTCCAAACTGTAGAACAAGAAGACAAGGAAAAAGGAGAGAGAAGTGGAAAGTCAAAAGATGTAAATGATTAATCTTGGTAGATTCAATATACTTCGAATATAGGTTTTAGAAAGAGCAAATAAAGAAAAACAGGAGGGAAGAAATCATCAAAGAAAGCACAAGAACATGTTCGTTTATGAAATAAGACAAGTAAGTGTCTTCAAGGTGAAGTTCAACTTCCAAGCAGGATGCATGAAAAGAGATTGGTCTCTAGTGTCCAGTTGATGCATTGTTTGGAAAGAAGCAATTCTGCATTGGGAGGAAAGGAAACAAGTGGATAGATGAAACTCCTCAGATGTCTTAAGTATTGATAAGTATTAGATGGGAGAACCAAGAGGTCGCTGATGTTCACGAGACTCTAAATACACATGAGGCGGCACCCGGATGCTGTGCTGAGCAGTCATACCGTGCTGAATCTACAGCAGGCCATGAGCTCTCAGAATTCACTGAATATGCCTAAGACCTACAGTAGTCAGCATTCAGAGGCCGAATCCAGTCACCCACTAGCAACACCCATTCTGGCCCCATGGGTCCTCTGCTCTGGAAGCGATTATAAAACTCACAGCTGGCTGGCTGGCTGTGGCTGAGGCCAAGCGTTCTTGTCCTTCACCTCTCTAGCAGGGCAAGTCTATGCCACTCAGGTGCTATAACCTGCCCACAGTGGGGAAGCCTGATGGGATGGGGAGAGAGAGAGAGAGAGTCATGTGGATTACTTACGCAGCATCTGTAGGGTGACTCTTACATTCTGTGGAGAAAGGCACAATCTCTCTCTCTCTCCTCCAAGCTTTTCCCCATTATCTTCCTTTCTCACCCAAGCCCACCACACACACACACTCACACATACGTCTTGCCCACCTGGCAGACCCCTCAAAAAATATTTATTGCATTATTCTGTCAGATTACACCCTGACTGGCTGTATCTGTTCCCACCCCAACAAGCGACCTCCTCAAAGCAGGGCCTGGGTCTTTTCAGCTGTGTCTCCATGGCAGAGCGATTTAAGGCTTACTAGCAAAGAATGGAATTTTGAAAATGCACTTATTAAATTGGAAAGTGGTGAATATTAAATGCAATTATGTAAATCGAAGAGTTCTTTAGTTCAACAAAAATTCATAAATGCCAATGGTTCAACCCAATTCACACATTTTGATTGTCATTATGTCGTAATTCAAACTTAATACTTTTGAACTCAACACAGCTTTTCTCAAGATTGCATTCACAATTTTTATACTTTGAAAGAAGTTTGTTTTCTTCATAATTTAAGCAGGGTATAATTTTCAGCTTGATGATTTAGTACCAAACAAAAATACAGTCATTAAGAATTTAACTTCTAGGGTTGCAGCGGTGGCTCCAAGTGCAGTGTGGCGATGGCGGCAGGTGGTCAGCCTTTCGAGCACCCACTTTAGGTCTGGGCCTCTCTGCGGGCATCCCAGCCACTCTCCAGCTGCTTCACGTAGCAATACCCCCAGATTAAATGCCTCCTGTTTTCATCTTTTAAATAATTTGGATTGGAAGAAAATGAATCATTTGTATAAAATTCTGTAAGTTATAAAATGTGGCTGTTATATCTTTGTAGTGTATTTAACAAGTTCTTCTATCTCCTAATCAATTTGAAAAACAATTTTATAAGCAGGGACCCATGAGATTAGAGGTGTGAATGGCTTCTGCCTTCATTAGATTGTGCCTCTACTCAGCTTATTTTTAAGGATTTTCAAATATCAGGATATTTTATTTATGCCTGACTGTCTCCTTCACTACTCGGAGCACTAAATTCTATGTGTCAACTATTTACTTTTCTTTTCTATCTCACTCTCATGGGGATGGACTCCTGAGGGTGACCTTCCTGATCCCATTTCTTACCTTCAGCCTGGGACAATCTTGCCTTCCAGGCTGACTTTGCTGCCTTGGTCTCAGAGTTCCTGCCATTCTGTCCTACACTTACCACGTGAAACCAGAACTGGCTCGGGAATTATGGTGAATTCTGCTCCCAGAGTTAGGAGAAATTCAGTGCCATTACTATTTGCTGTAGGAATAAGTGGTCTGTAAACTCACTTCCGGGTTCTCCCACACTCCCCATCCTTCATGCTTCTCCCACTCCCATCATCCTTTTTTTTTCCTCACCATATTTTTTAGGGGATATATATACTCGCATGTCATAGCCTGGAGTAAAATTCTTGCTTTCCTGAAAAAATAATAATTTGACTTCTAGAGTTAAATTGCCTGGGGTTCAAATCCTTACGTTCACCACTTAATAACCATGGATTTTGGGGGAGATGACTTGTCCCTTCATTTCCTCATCTCTTAAATGGGAATAATAATAAGATAATATGATTATTGGATGGATTAAGTGAGATAGTGCATATATTAGTCTTCTCAGGCTTTCATAACAGAATACCATAACAAAAAGACTGGGTGAATTAAATGACAGAAATCTACCTTCTCATAATTTTGGAGATTGGAAATTCAAGATCAAGGTGCCAGAGGTGTGGGTGTCTGGTGAGGGTTTCCCCGTGGGTTGCAAACAGACACTGTGTGTGAGCTCTCTGGCATCTCTTCTTATGAAGACACTAATCCTATTGGATTGGGGCCCCACTCTTATAACCTCATTTAACCCTAATTACTTCCTTATAGGCTAAACCTCCAAATACAACCACCTGGAGATCAGGGCTTCTACTTAAGAATTCTAGGAAAACACAAGCATCCAGGCCATGCAGTACATGTAAAGCAGTTAGCAGAATCCCTGGTGTGCATGGCCACCACAAGTGTTAGCAGACTGTGGAAGCCACTTTCTGTGCATGAGAAGATTCATGCTTGGAGCTCTCAGGAACAGATGATGACACCAGCATCTATAGAAAGTAGAGAAGGCAGAGACCAGGTGTGGCTTCCACCTGGCCTGAGAAGGGTTGGGAAACCAAGTGAGGAAGATGGGTTGGCGGTGGAGGGCAATGTTCAGGTGCATCTTGGGGAATCCTCAGACACTGTCCCAGGACCAGCCCTACTGCTGGACCTCGTATGCTCTGCCCCCAAATATGCTGTATGCCTCATCTTGTTGCTACTTTAAATTTGACTCAGTCTGAACAAAACCACTGAAAGTTGAAGCAAGGACATGTGCAAGATGTTAACAATGAGGGAAAACCAGGGCTCAGGAGCCAGAAGTCATGACAATGGAGCAGATCGGAGCAAAGTAGAGAATGTGAAAAGAGATGAGGGAGGAAGGCAAGGAACAAGAAGGCGAGGAAGGGGTAGGTGCTAAGAGAGACCAGCAGACAGACAGAAGGACAGGCTGTGTGTGACTCACAAGGCCTTGAGTCTCCCTCGGTGTTTCCAATCAATAGGCAAAGCATCAGATCAAAGAATGATCTAGAAAGACATTTCACAAAGAAGAATAGCAAAATTATAGAACAGTCCTCACTTGCTTCCAGCATACCTAGAATGTTCCTGTGGTGTTTCTCCCAGCTGTTCTTGCTCGCCGTCTCTCAGACAAACGAGCTAAAGCTCAGAAAACTAGTCCCATTAAAGCCTACTGCAGTGTCCTGGGGGTAGGACCAGATAGGCATTTAGAAAAGTCAGCCTTCTATCTAGAGATTTCTTATGGAATAGAAGGAATCAACATATATGCTGCATATCTGCTGAGTGTTTGAAATATTTTGATATTTAATCCTCATAATAACATTTATGGTCTTCCAATCATCACAGGGGGAGTTCACTCATAGACAATGTTGGTGATCTAAGCAAAACCAGTTATCCAGACAGAGTTTGAAAGAAGGTCTAATTAAGAAATATAATTGTTGGAGACTTGTGAACACAAAGATATGCAAATATTCAGAGCCCACTGCCATCATGGGAATTTAGTGCTGGCAGAATGTGTAGATGAAATAGAATCATCTATATTCTAACAAACGCTTGTAATCAACTCTCATTTTAGTGTAGTTTTAAAATTTCTTATTCAAGTATGTGAACTCTGAGATGGAATGAAAACCTCAGTGATTTGACATAAGGCAAAGGGCAGTTACCATTGAAAGTTTATTAGTAACGTTGGCTGGGTCTCTCGCTAACGCTAAGAGGACCCAGGGGAATCAAAATAGATGTCTTCTAATTAAAAGCAAATGCAACTCTTTACAAACATGATTAGTACAAGTTATACTGGATAGAAGGAAAGATAATCTGAGGTTGTGTGATGGCAAACATCTGGATTTGGGGGAATGGTTGACGGGCTGAGCTGAATTGTCTATGTTTGGACAGCTGGATCATATCATATTTAGGGCAGGGTCTTCTCACCACCCTTGGCCCTGTTTCCCACCAAACAAAATAAGTCACTTCTCCAACCCAGTCCCAGGTCATGTTTCTAATCTCCACTGGTGCTCAGATAGTTAGGGCTGGAGGCTGTCACTTCATCAAGCTGATGACCTGTAGCCTGAGGCCACTTGGGTTAAGCAGGAAGCTGAAAGATTCCCAGTAGTAATTTCAGCATTCATGAGACTTCGGCAATAAATATCTCTCTTGGCTTCTGAAAGGGCAAAGTCATGTCATCTTGCTGCTGTTCTATTTCTTTTTGCTCAGAAAAGGAAAACAAGGTCATCAGATCCAAAGCGTTCATTTTCAACAACTCAAGGTCTCCGTTAAAAGGGACATATCAGAATATCTTTGTTTTCCCTTAAGTTTTTCTTGATCAGTGATTATTTGTTTGGTTTTCTGCAAGAAAAGGAAGTGAGAATGAAATGAAAGGAGTGATTCTTATTAGTACACGAAAATTATCTTTGTAGCATGTTCATTATAATGAGAAAATGGAAATAGCTAAACTATCTGACAATAGGGGCTAATTAAATAGATCATGGAACATCCACAGCTACATGCTCTGGAGAGATTCAAAACTGTGCTCTTACTAGACAGAGAAAACGGAAAAGGAGAGAGAGGGGAGAGTTTGAAGAGTGAAAGGTGGGCAGAACAGCTTGGATTTGATCAGGTCCCAGGGAGAGGCTGTCAGTTCCACGGTAAGGACCTGGGGGAGTGGCAGGGGGTGCACGTGTTTGTCTGTATGAAGGAAGGTTGGCAGTGTGGCCTCCAGGCAGGAGGTGTTGCAGTAACAGAGATCTGAGGTGGTAGGGCCTGGGCTGTGGCTGTGTGATGGGGAAGGTGGTGAGGCTGGAAATATGTTGATGTGCTGTTGATGATGATGACAGACATTATGGAGGGGATAACTAAGGGAACAGTGACAGTTACAATGGTGAGGATGACGGTGGTCTCAATAATCAGTGGAAGGAGAAGAATAAATGGCCTCTCTGTTTTTTTTTTTTTTTTTTTTTGCGGTTTTTGGCTGGGGCTGGGTTTGAACCTGCCACCTCCAGCATATGGGACTGGCACCCTACTCCTTTGAGTCACAGGCACCGCCAATGTTTTTTGGTTTTTTTTTTTGTTTGTTTTTTTGAGACAGAGCCTCAAGCTGTTACCCAGGATAGAGTGCTGTGTCATCACAGCTCACAGCAACCTCCAATTCCTGGGCTCAAGTGAGTCTCCTGCCTCTGCCTCCCAAGTAGCTGGGACTACAGGTGCCCGCCACAACGCCCAGCCATTTTTAGTTTGCAGTCGTCACCACCTCCCAGCCTCCCAAGTTGTTTGGCGGGCCAGGGCTGGATTCAAACCGGCCAGCTCAGGTGTACGTGGCTGGCGCCTTAGCCCTCTGAGCCACAGGCGCCGAGCCTGGCCTCTCTGTTTGCTTAGAGGAAGCCAGCATGTTTTGAAAAGCCCTTATACACTCTCCCTCATGAGTTTAGATTGCCTCAGTGATCCTGAACAAACGTGCCATCTTTAGCTGTGGCACTGTCACCCTCTCAGTTCTGACACATTTGTGTGCTACCTGCACACGTGTTTCCTCCTTTCCATCATTCACTTTTTAGATTCAAGGAATATTTTATTTATTTATTTATCTTATCTTAAGTTTCAGATGTGATTTAATTTATCAATACAGATTCAACAACAGAGATTCTGCATTCTGTATTTTGGTCTGAGCTACTGAGAGTGATTTTGTTTGAATGAGAAAACTGAACCCAGCAATAGATCCTCTCTGAACTCCAACGAAATACAGAGGAGAAGAAGGAACCCACCATCCTTAGGAAATGTAACTGTTGGAAGGGAGGAATTTTATTTTTTCAATAAACATTTTCATTTCATACCATTACCGGGAAGTTTATTTTTTAAAGGAAACTCAATTTTTATTATTATAAAGGGAAACCAGTGTATCATTTGGCATAAATTGGAAATGCTAGTGAAATTGAAAACCGTTAAAAACAAAACTTTGTTATTAAATCCTTATGTGCTAAAGGTTCTGACCCTGAGATTTGCTCTTTCTTTGTTAAAAATGAAGATTGAGAGTTTTGGAGAAGGGGTAAAGGCCTAATGGTGCTAAACCAAAACTTGCCCTTCACAAAATCTAAGCAATGAGAAGAAAGTTGAAAATGGAATCACTTTCTCAGTATGTGATAAAATGTCATCCAAAATCTGTTCACCTGTGTGTCACCTAAAATCATGTCCCACAGTTTGGCAACACTGTTCTAAGGAAAGACTGTTTTTCTTCATCTGGGACGTTGGAGGCTCCTGTCTCTTGGGGATGGCAGATGTGTGGGCAAGAGAACAAAATTAGTGGGATGAGAAGAACCGAGGAGAGTGCAGACAGAGGCTGCCCTGCTGCGTGGCAAAGGCCCATGGTTGGTAAATATACCTCTGCTTAGATTTGAAAAACAAATATATTAGCAAGCAAGAAAGAAATCATAAATCATATGATGTATAAGTACATCAGGAAACAAACAAAAAAAGAACTTTGATACCACACACTTTGCAACTGCCCATGTGAACCTACCAGTCGGCAGAGGCAGAGTCCCAGAAGGCCGTCGGGGAGGTGGTGGCGTCGTCGTCTGTGCAAAGGCAAGGGTGCCAGATTGCTGTGCTATCTAGGGGGTGATAAAAACCTAAAATAACAACAACAGAACCTCGACATATGTCTTCCGATTTACATGGCTGATTCTTACACTTTCAGAAATTTCCGTCCTGGCCAGACGCGGTGGCTCAGACCTGTGGTCCTAGCACTCTGAGAGGCAAGGCAGATGGATTGCTTGAGCTCAGAAGTTCAAGACCAGCCAGAGCAAGAGTGAGACCCCATCTCTAGCAAAAATAGAAAAAATAGCTGGGTGTGGTGGAGGACAACAACAGTCCCAGTTACTTGGGAGGCTGAGGCAGGAGGATCCCTTGAGCCCAAGAGTTTGAGGTTGCTGTGAGCTGTGACACCACAGCACTCTATCCAGAGTTATCTGGGCAAACAGAGATTCTGTCTCAAAGAAAAAAACGATTCTTTTGTTCTCTGAGAAGTTGATTTTTAAAATCAAGTTTTGTGTCCTCCCTGACACTCCACAGATGTTTACATAAATATTCTAATATTTATTATCCTCACGACAGCCTTCGGAGGGCGATGCTTCCCCACTCTTCCAGAGACCTGAGGCTCAGAGAGATGAAGTGAGCATCACAGCCTGGGAGTGCTCAGCGGAGATTCATCTGGGACAATGAAGTCTGTGCCTTTCCCCATCCCTAGTGCTTTTAGGTAAAGTGGCATAATAGTGAATTCTAAAAGGTTTTCCTCTTTGTTCCCACAAGGACTCCTATTCTCTGCCTAGCAAGACTGTGAGGTGACAAAGAGCAGCCCTCAGCAAAGGGATGGCTATGCCGCCCCTGAGTCTGGTCAACCCACAATCTTAGAAGGTCAGAGAGCAAACGCCCACCTGCTGGCTCCACAGAATATCCAGAAAACCTGCTGAGCCACCTGACTCTTAGCACTGGTGTTTCCACACTCAATATATCCTTTTCTTTAAAAGAAGTTGTTATTTAGGAACTGGAGAATGTCTTTTGGTTTGATGAGTAGAGAATAGCATCCTCAAATGACGTTTCTCCATTGCCTGCACGAGCCCATGAGAACTGCAGTGTCGTTTGGCATACACGCAAATTAGTTAGGGGCTTACATGTTAATAATAAGTGTCTTAGGAGCAGCTCAAAAGAAGCTGCTAAATAAATGTCTGAAGTTGATTCCTAGGAAGTCCGGTGGTGTATAAACAGCACGGGGTCCTGAGCAGCTTCCTGTGTTCCAGGGTAACTTTCACCTGCCTCCGACACTGTTTAAATACTCATGAAGTAAGTGTGATGCCAAAGAATGACTTATTTGCCTTCTGTTCACCAACACACCTTTGCCAGGAGACTTTCTTCTTGCCCCTGAAGGTGCTTCACAGCTTGAGGGTTGAGTCAGTGAGTTGATATCTAGGATCATACGGTTGATCGTCCAGTCAATGTTTAGGCAATGGCGTGTGCCCACATCTGTTTTCATCAAGTGTCCAGACTTGCCAGTTTTGGTGGATGAGTAGCTGGCCACACACGGTTATTCGGGGAAGTGTGTAGGTGGGGGCCAAGAGGACAGAGCTGGACCTCTACCTGTGCTCCCTTGCTGCTACATTTTCACCTCTGTAAAATGAGAAAATGGCTTAGGGTCTCCCCGTTTAACAAATGAACCATCACTGATGTAAAAAGATCTATGATTCTGTTCTCAGGAGCTTGAATGTTTGTGTAGAAAATTTTGCAGAGTACGTTGTTTCTTTGTGTGCACTACCATATGCAGCTGAAATGACAAAGGCTTTGTGACTTATCCAAGCTTCGGTAATGCAAAGAAATGTCATTGCCAAGCCATTCACTGCACATGGTCATTGCCTGCTCCACCATGGGGTGTAGAAAGCGGCTGTGACACAGCAGAGCTCTCACAGTCGGGGGAATATTCAGAGAATAAACCCCAAACTGCTTTGCCTCCGTTCCCCAAACAGCCATTTTCCTTTCTTCCTGCTCCCCCTGCCAGAAGGCACGCAGCCCTTTCTTTCTGTAGTTATCTATGCAGAGACCCTTGAGATCTCTGCCTTCTTTCTCCTTGTCCTACGCTAACAAAGTTAACAGTCAGTCGCACAGTTCTTCCTTTGCTTTGTCAACTACGCTGAGATCCTTGGGTTCT
>CAUYON010101846.1:0-22451 GCA_963573935.1 Arctocebus calabarensis | reverse complement strand
GGCCAGGATTTGTGGCGGGTGCCTGTGGTCCCAGCTATTTGGGAGGCAGAGGCAGGAGACTCGCTTGAGCCCAGGAATTGGAGGTTGCTGTGAGCTGTGATGCCTCAGCACTCTATCCAGGGTGACAGCTTGAGGCTCTGTCTCAAAAAAAAAAAAAAAAAAGAAGCTAAAAAACAAAGGGAACTGATAGGACTAAGATATAATCCTAACATTAAAAAAAGCACTGTTGGATCTATAGCATATTAGACACTGCAGAAGAAAAGAACGATGTAATTGAAAATGTACCAATAGAAATTATCCAAACTGATATTTAGAGGAAAAAGAACTATGAAAAAAAAAATCTATATATATAGTTTCTGCGACCCATGGAATAATATCGAGCAGTAAAACAAATGTATAATGGAAGTATCAGAAGGCATGGAGTATGGGAGAGACAGAGAAAAATACTTGCAGAAAAGAATGGCCAAAACTTTTCCATTGACTCTTACTCCACATCATTCACAAAAATTAACTCCAAATTAGGTGTAGATCTGCATGTAAGAGCAAAAGCTTCTGGAAACAAACACAGAATAATTATTTTTGTCTATGGCATAGGAGAAGGTTTCTTAACAGAAAAACATAAGCCACACACACACAAAATCTATATAAATTGGGCTTTGACAAAATTAAAAACATAGGCTCTTTAAAGGACACTGTTAAGAAAAGTCAGACCATTAGCTATTAAAAACAAGTGTCCATCAACCTATGAATGGATTAACAAACTGTGGTATATGTATACCATGGAATATTATTTAGCCATAAGAAAAGATGGAGACTTTACTTCTTTTATGTTGACCTGGATGGAATTGAAGCACATTCTTCTTAGTAAAGTAGCTCAAGAAGGGAAAAAAAAAGCAGTATAGT
The DNA here is from genome assembly GCA_963573935.1 of Arctocebus calabarensis. Classification (NCBI taxonomy): domain Eukaryota; kingdom Metazoa; phylum Chordata; class Mammalia; order Primates; family Lorisidae; genus Arctocebus; species Arctocebus calabarensis. Next base: position 21,548 of record CAUYON010101846.1, on the reverse strand, counting down.
CAATGCTAACATGAAATCAATATATAAATAACTATATGCCTATACAGAAGATCAATCACAAATATAGTCTAGTGGGGGAGGGGGGAAGGACGACAATGGGAGTAGGGAGGGTGCTTGGCGGGATCTCACCTCCCATGTACAGTGCGAGGGTGCTCAGCACAGCCCCTTGAGTAAAGGGCTCAATTACAATTCGGACTTTACCTTAGAAATAAAAACAACATAGCCTAAAAAATTGTAGCCTGATGTTAATTTGGAATGTAAAAATAAATAAATAAATATATTTTTTAAAGTGTGGTACAAAGATCTGACCATTAAGTTTGCAGACTCGCCACTGTGTGATCACATTAGCAGAACTGTGCAGACAACTCAGGAAGGTTTCATTACCTCGGTTTTATCAGTGTTGCACAGCTGTGTGCATGCTGACATGTGGCGGTATCTAGCTGAGTGGCGTTCATTACTGTAGTGTGTTCTTATATGTTGTTGGCATAAGTTTGGAGCTTGAGTTAGACTAAAAAACTTTCACAAATTACTTGTTAAATTTGGCAGCAGTGTAAGTGAATTCAGGGATGTGTTAGTTGAAGTTTATGGGGATAATGCCATGCAGAAGTGTGCAATGTGCAAATGGATTAAAGATTTTTCTGGGGGCAGAGAAAGCATCATTGATGAAGAGAGATCAGGGGGCCAGTAATCAGCAGAACTGATGAAAACATTGCAAAAACTCATTGAATTGTGTGTCTAAATCATCAGTTGACTATGAGAAGCAGCAGACCAAGGAAACATGGATAGAGAAGCAGGAAAATTTAGCTGAAAATCTTGGCCAACAACTCATGGCTCTTGCACCATGACAATGCACCTGCTCACAGAGCACCGTCCATGAGGGATTTTTTTTAGCCAGTAAACAACAATTGCGTTGGAACACTCACCTGATCTGGGCCTCTATGACTTTTTGGTTTACCTGAAGATAAAGGAAATATGGAAAGGAAGACATTTTGATGACATTTAAGACATCAAGGGTAATATGATGACAGCTCTGATGGCCATTACAGAAAGGGAGTTCAAAAATTGCTCTGAAGGGTGAACTGCTATCAGTTCATGGCTTCCCAAGGAAAGTATTTCAGGGGTGAATTCAACAATGTGGTATGTAGCACTTTTTCTAGGATGAGTTTGAAAACTTAATTGTCAAAAAATCTGTGTCTAGAAATGACAAACACTTCAAAGAAGAAGGTGCATCTTCTTCATAACAGATTTTCATCACTGTGGTCATCAGACAAGTTCAAATTAGAACTATAATGATACCTCACTATTCACTGTTGGAATGGCTAAAATTATACAGTTGGAGAGATCCAAAAATTGCTCAGAACATAAAGGAACTTAGAATGCTCTTATCTTGCTAGCAGAAAGATAAAATGGAACAAAAAACTGGAAAACAATTTGCCCTATGTTTTCTTTAAAAATTAAACATATACCACCTGACTTAGCAATTTCCCTCCTGGATAACTACCCAAAGCAAACTAAAACATACACCCACACACATATTTGTTTATGATGTTTACAGCAGCTCATTTAGTAATTGCCAAAAGCTGGAACCAAGGAAGCAACCAAAATGTCAATGAAGAGGTGAGTGAATAAAAAATGATAGTTTATCCATATAATTAGAAAACTGTTCCATTAAAAGAACAAATGACTATTATACATAACAGATGTGAACATTATTTTAAGGGGACAAAAGATAAAAGAGTGCCTGGCTTTCTTCACATGACATTGTAGAGGCAGCAAAATCTATCAGTAGTGACAAGATTAGCAATTGCCTGGAGCAGGTGTTGGGGACTATAAACAGATACAAGAGAGTATTCTGGGGAAGTGGAGATATTTTGTCTCATGATTAAGGTGGATACATAAGTGAATACAGATATCAAAACTCGCTACACTGCACAGTCAAAATACTTGCATTTGGGCTCGGTGCCCATAGCTCAGCGGCTAGGGCGCCAGCCACATACACCGAAACTGGTGGGTTCGAATCCAGCCTGGGCCTGGCCAAACAATAATAGCAACTACAACTAAAAAAATAGCCACGTACGTGGTGGGCACCTGTAGTCCCAGCTACTTGGGAGGCTGAGGCAAGAGAATAGCTTAAGCCCCAGAGTTTCAGGTTGCTGTGAGCTGTGATGCCTCAGCACTCTCCCCAAGGCAAAAAATTGAGACTCTGTTGAAGAGAAAAGAAGAGTAGAGGAGAGGAGAGGAGAGGAAATTGTTCAGTCATGAGGACACTTTATGAGAAATGCCTCGTTCGACAACTTCATGTTGTATGAACATCGTAGACTGTACTTAACACACGGAGGTAAATGTCTAGCTTACTAGCACCCAGTCTGTATGGGGTAGCCTGCTGCTCTGAAGCTATAACCCTACAGCACGTTACTCTACTGAATATGATAGGCGACTGTAAATGGTAAGTATTTTTGTATCTAAATGTAACTAAACCTAGAAAAGTGGTCCTGTAAGGCATAATCTTACAGGACCACTTGGGAATGTGCAATCTATTATTCACTGAACATCATTGTGTAGCATTTGATTGTCTGTAAAATAAGTCTCGGCAAAACCAATATAAAATAAAATTAAAAAATCAATAAGAGAGAAACCCTGTAACAGACATTGAGACCTTTCTTAATACATAACCAGTTCTTACTAAGTGAGCAGACGCTTTGTTTTCAGTGATTGATGGTCAAACGGCCATAAGCAAGTATGGTGTTTAACTTGGGGCTGTAAGATTTGTCTGTGAAACATTTGATGCTAATTCCTACCTCACTCTTCAATCCAAACCCGACCGTAACTTCCCCACTTTGGGTTGCCTGGTACATGAGAGGCAGAGACTGGTAGAATCATACATAAAGCTGGTTTGATCATGCCTGTGTGAAAATACCATAGAAGACATTGCTGTGTATTGCTCAGCTTATCATTATAACAAAACCATTTGGCATACTAATTGAAGCATGTTTCATTCCCAAGGTTCTCCCTCGGTCACTTCTGCAGGTTCTCAATATTCAGGTTTTAAGACTTTATTTAAAATAATTTAGCTTTACATCTCACTCACATATAAAATTACAATTCTATGCAAGTTCTGGGAAACAGCACAAACAGGGCAATAGAATATATTTTATTTGATTCACGGAGAGCACATCCATCCATACAAGATACATAAATGGAAGCTTTTAAAGGTTGATGTTTTCAGTGAATGGCAAATCCAAACTCTCTCTAGACCACCCCCCCCCAACGTTAACCTAGCACATTTGAATTTGACATTTAAAATTGCTCACCATAGTGCGTGTAATAGATGAAAAGAACCCAGAATAATAAAATAAAAAAGGAAGGCATGCCCATGTTCCTCATTTTGATTTTGTGAGTATTACTCTTATCACTTACCAAGACTATCTAGTAACATGAAAAGTGTTTAGAAATGATATTCAGTAATGATGATGTATGCAAATTATTAGATTAAACATGGTGAACAAGATAATTTTTAAAAAATATTAAAGTAAGAGAAAATAATGTGAGTTAACTGAAACGTCAACTTACACATATTCCCAGGAAAAAAAGACAAGAAAACAAATATTATTCAGAGAAATAGTCAGAATTATTTTAGCCTATCAGCCTGTAGTATCCAGTGATTTCTCCAAAAAGACGTTGAACAAAATATACTTAAACTAAAGCCATTTACAAACATCATTTTGATACTTCACTGAACTTCTGGGCTTTTGTAGCTAAGTCATGAACCAGATATGAGAATTCAGATGTTTTAGTTTCAAAGAGTCCTGTGTTGGGACAGAATTCCAATGGACATCTGTATAAGATTCTTTTGATTGTAGGATGAAATAAGTGGCTTGGGTTACTACTGAGATCTTCTTTTCTTTAAACATGAACATTCACCCACACCCTCATGGCAAACACCAGTTCGAGGTTTAAAATTTCTTATACAATACTGCATCAAATACGTAACCCTGGAATACATGAAGACAATTCATAGATGGCTATATTAAGAGATCATGGTTTTTAAAGAAGAGTCTAAATTCATTAACATTAAATGACATTCTTCAGAAGTAAAAAGTTTCTCAGATCGCCAAAGGAGCGCTACCTTAGGGGAGGAGAAGGAGGAGCTTTGTGAATACGTTGTTTCATGAATTGAGAAAGAGCCATTTTTAAGGGCCTTTGAAAACGTCTACAAACAAGACCAGCTAACAGTCATAACCAACACTTTTATCATTAAAGAAGGCATTCTTTTCCTTATAAAAACCCAAACTATAGAAACGCAACGGAATAGATTTTATTATTTTTGTGAAACACGTAACCCAGAGCCAGGATGCTCAGGACTGGTGTAGGTGACTAATACCTTCTTCAGTGACCCAGACTCCTTCCAAAGTTTTGTTCAGAGGTCCATGGCGCAATATTCACATTCATGGCTGTTACCTGTGGTAACAAGTTGGATTCTCTACATCCAGTACTTTAAGCAGAAAGAAGTAGAAGAATACAAATTATATGCCAATGGAATGAAGTCTCTTTTAAAGAGCTTTTCTTGAAGTCCCTCCCAGAAACATCCACTTTCATCTCCCTACCCAGAACAATGCCATGGCCTCCTCTAGCTGCAAGGGAAGCTAGGAAGGCAATTTTGCATACTGTCTCAATGAAAATCAGGTTATATTACAAACGGAAGTGAAGGGGTGAACAGACATTGGGTAGACAAGATGAAATGTCTGTCGTGTAGCAATCAGAAGTTGCGTGAAGAATATAAATGTTGCAACTGTCCAGCATGATGAGATTTTTTTTAACTTCCTCTAAGAACAACAAAAGTTTATTATACTTAAATTTTAATCTGAATTACTGGCTGAGGAACTAATGCTATCCTTCATTGTTTAGCTTTATTAGTCAAATGAGTGTGTTTGGAAACAGTATGTGATGTTAGATTGAAATAAAAAAGCTTTGTTTGGGCAGCAGAGGCACCTGGATCAATCCTATTTGTAACATAAACTAGCACTTTTGCCAAATTATCTTAAAGTATATGATGTGGTTAGTGGACATTTTCTTAGAAATTAGTTTTGTATATAGTAGCCGAATGGTTTTTGTGTTTTTTGTTTTTTTTTTTTAAGAAAAAATGGTTAAGTGGCTCGGGTGCACAGCTATGATGAGGTATTTCTAAAAATCCTTGTAACTAAAATATGGCACTTATAATTAATCCCTTTAAAATAAATGTAGATGTGTGAATATCTGCATTAAACATAATTAGCTAACCACAGCCCACAGCTCATGCCTGTACAGTATGTGTAATCTGTTTATAGAACAGGGCAGTTGACATAATGTAGATTTTGGCGAGTAATCACATTCTCCTTCCACAAATAACACCTGAGATGAGAAAAACAACATACAGATGAATAGTTCCCCGCAGGGAAAGCCATTATAACCCACATTTGCCAAAGCATTTTTAATCCCATTTTGTTAGTTAAATATTTTGAGAGGGAGATATATGATTCTAACACGTGGCTCAGTATTTCACTTTAATAGGAAAGCAACTTTCAGGTATCACATAGAACCAGGAAACACCACCATTACAGGGAGTGAGGGGTAAATGGGAAAACTGCAGTTGGGGCTGATCACGTGCTACAAGTTAGCCTTGCTAAGAATGCCAATATCACCGTCTGACACACGGCCTAACCGCACTGTGGCCACTTACAGATCCTTTGAAACCAAACTCCAGTGATAGGTCGTCTTCCTTCCTTTGCCCCCCAAAAGAAGAATGTCATCTAAAGATGTAGACCTCTCCTTTCTCTGCTTCTTACCGCATAACAGTGTGGAAACCCCATCACGTCCGTGGCATGGAAGGGCATGTGTCCTCCCGAGTTTTATTCAAATTGATGAATACATTGCCATCAGTCACTGATTTTATTTTCAGTATAATCTTCTAAGATTCTGACTACTGCTAACTGGATTTCCAGGTACCTTCCCATAAGTGTCTCATTCCCTAAAGAGTTTTTGTAAATATATACATATGTTTTCCTGATTCTAAAATTCTTATTGCTTAATTGTTCACAAGGGATTGTGAACATTTAGAAAGGTAATGAAAAAGAAATTTTAAATGACCTAAAACTTAAAAGACAACAAGTTTTAGTATTTTTTTATAGATAGTTTTTTTTTCCCTATGTATGTATATTCAAAAGTACAGGCCCATATTCTATGGGCCATTGAGAATTGAGATAGAGATTGTACAATAACCAATTTTCCAGTATCATCAAGGATTTTTTGGTAATATTTTTTGTATCTTGTTTTGCCAGAATCATACTAATTGGATTGCTATTGTTTTCATTGTTGATATAATTGAGGCAGTCTTTATACAAAAGGTATATCTATATGTTTGACTACTTCCTTAAACTTGATATATCATTTGTCTTGTTTCCAATGTATAGTAAAAGGTGACCAAACTCTTAAGTATATATATTTTTTTAAACTACTAATTTACTTAACAAAAACTCTTAACATCACAGGGCACAATGTAAAAAAATTGGTTTAAATTCTAACTTCAGGCATTTCTCCTTTCAAAAAGAATATACACTGATACATGCTCTCAATTTTGGCCAGGGAGCAGCTTCCCATTTCTCTTCAGTTGTTCCCCAGGAACACTTCCTGTGGGTCCCTGGAGGTTTCCATGCTCTTGAACTCCCCTGGCCGATCAAAAAGATCTTGTGATCTTCTCATGAACCACAGGTTTGAAAGTTCATGATTCAGCAGGCCTAAATCTTATTCGATTGTATGAGTTTGTCCCTTTATTAAAAAGAGAGGTTATGTCAAACTACCTTACCGAGTTATTGATTTTTACCTAAATCATCACTCAAGTACATGGTGAAACCTCAAACCAGCTTACATGTTTTAACATCCAAGATCCTGAAAGATGGCTCAAGAGACATATAAAATCATTATTTTATGTTCATGAAGCCATGAGATGCCTAGAAAATTTGAAATGATTAGGATAGGAAATATTAGGTCATTAAATCTGAAATTTCTGATTTTAAATCAAAGAAGCAGCAGTATGATTAATCCAAGTATGTGCCTAAGCTATCAACACAGTTTTGTCATCTTAACAGGAGCTAGGGGATGCCAGCCGCAAGGAAGGCTAGAGAGAGAGTGGCGATGAAATCGTGAAAGGCATTTTCCACACCTTGTTGAGAATTACATATTTTTCTTTTCAAGCAGTGGTCCCAAGTCTGGAAGAAGGGGTAGTCAGTTGGTACACGGTCTGGTGAATATGGTGGATGACAGAGTTTCCATGTCCAGCTTCTGTAGTTTGAACAGCATTGTGCAATAGTGTTGACTTGCAAGAGGATTGGTCTTTCTCTATTCCCAGTCTTGACTGCTTAATCACAAGCATCCTCATATTTTGTCCATCTTGTTGCAGGAGACATCTGCTGTAATTGATTAACCGGGCTTCATGAAGCTGTCATGGGTAATACCAGCACTGGACCGCCAAATAGACACCATTAGCTTTTTTGATGATTATAGTAGAACCCCCAAAGTTGACCACCTCCTTAAGTTGACCAAATTTCATAACCCAGACATGCACCACATGTCCGTATCAGTGCAGTAGTCTAGTTGCTTATGTTGACCAGGTCCTTGTTTAACCGGTTTCTTACAGTCCCTTTGGTGGTCAACTAACTGAGGTTCTACTGTATTTGGTTTTGAATTGTGCTTCAGCACTTCATCTTTATCCAGCCACCATGACTGTCAAGAAGAATCCGTTTTTCATGACATGTAACAAGATGAAATAGCTCACCTTAACGTCATGACAAGCAAAAAAAAGGCAAGCTTCAAGACGATTTCTCTTCTGATGCTTCTTTAAGTCACATGGAAACCCATCCATTTTGCTTCTTTATATTGCTGACTTGTTTTAAATGGTCCAGAACTGTTGGAATAATATCAAACATTGCTGCTAATTGTTGCAGGGGGAGATGGATACGCTTCCACTACAGCTTTCAGTTCATCAGCATCCAACTCGGTCTCAAGTGGCCCAAGTGGCTCATTCTCAAAATTAAAATCACCAGAACAGAACTTCTCAAACCATCGACATACTGTGCCTTCATTAGCCACATTCTTCCCAAACACTGCATTGACATTTCAAGCTCTCTGAGCTGCATTGGTCTCATGATGGAACTCATATACAAAAATAACACAAATTTTTGACTTATCTATAGTTTCAAAAAAAGGCTCCAAAAAAATTTGAAAGATATCTGAAGCCAAATATGCATCAGTTGTCAGATTTAATCCTTTAGGAAATTGGACATTACCTACTTAATAACTTAATACACAATTTATTAATTGCAAAATGTGCTTTCATAAGAGGATTATAGCAGCAGAGGCTAGGAAAGATAACAACATACTCGGAAACACTTCCTTAACCAATGAGTCTGCAATTGCCCAATGCAGGTAGGCAACTCCTGGGTGACATGTTTAGTTTGTGGTAAAATCAGCATAAGAATTCATTTTTCCTAATTCTCCATGTAGGGTTTTTCCCCGACACCATGTTGCCATCCCAGTGTTAGCTGGAGTAAGATTTTGTGCTTTTATTTTCATGAGTCTACAGCAGCTTTGGAGTAGGGTCCCAGTTTTATCAACTCTCAGATGATTCTTTTTTGAGGACTACCTTTTAAAAAACTCTAAGTGATGACTGCTTTACTTCCAGCAGTTTTAATTTCCTTGTGCTGGTGAAATAGATAAAGATGGAGCAGAAGCAGGATGATGCCTTCAGTTTCCAGAGTGACAGATTTGATGCACCTAATTCCAGAGTTACTGAGAGAATTAATGCTTTTTATTTGGGGGCAGATCAGGTATGATTCTTATCCTGTAGGAGATAGTTTGTGAGAATTAAGTATTGTCCCTGTGGAAGAAGGTGATAAACACACACTGGTGTGCACACCCAACTGAAAATAAGTTTAAAGACTTTCCTTTGTATTTGATGAGTATAATCAATCTTAGGTTTATCACCAAATTATTGCTCAAGTATGTCAAGACTCTAACATTGGTTTTAAGAAAGGAAATCCACATAGTACATTTAAAGAAATGTTTCTTTTTGTGTAAGTATGGCCTTAGAATAAGACAGAGTGATTTTTTTAACATGCCATATGTTGTTTAATTGGCCTTTGCCTGATTTTTTGGAGGTGCTTATTAAATGTCACAGTCTTGGGGGCAAGAATTGCCTGAGGAACAAATAATAGTTGCATTCCGGTTTATATATGAAGAGAGAGATCATAACAATATCTCCTTTCTTTCTTTCTTTCTTTCTTTTTTTTTTTTGAGACAGAGTCTCACTCTATTGACCAGACTAATGTGTCCTGGCATCAGCCTAGCTCACAGCCACCTCAGACTCCTGGGTTCAAGCGATCATCCTGCCTCAGCCTCCTGAGTAGTAGCTGGGACTATAGGCAGGCAGCTGCCACAATGCTTGGTTAATTTTTTCTATTTTTTAAAATAGAAATGGGGGTGTCTTGCTCTCTCTCAGGCTGATTTTGAATTCATGAGCTCAAGGGATCCTCCCATCTTGACCTCCCAGAATGCAAGGATACAGGTGTGAGCCACCATGCCCAGCCAATATCTCCCTTCTATATACACTTAGGGGTTAATGAAATGTCTGCATTAAGTCTTCAATTTCATTTTCTGCTGATGTGTTAATAAGTAGAACTAGAGTGAGCTGCTACACAACCCAACTCTTCAACAAGGACCTTGTAAGTTTAGATTGAGAATGAATAAAATAATGAGTATCCAACTTGGATCTCTTTTGTTCAAATCCTAAAATTCTTTTTCTTGAATTTCAGATTAATATAGGGAACATATGAGTAGGCTACATAGTTTGCTTTTATAAGTTTAAAGTCTGGGTTTTAGCTGTGCCCTTCACCCTGAAAATGTACAATGTACCTGTTGGGTGGGAATTTGCCCAACCCCTTTCCCCTCCTCCATATTTGAAGCTTATTATTGAGTTTTTCTCTCACGTGAGCATGTAGGTGTTAACCTACTGGTGCTAATTTTGTACTAAGCACATGTGATGCTTGTTTTTCCATTCTTATGATAATTTAATTAGGAGAATTTTTTCCAAATCCATCCAGGCCTGAAATTCTAATTGTAAGACTAGTCATTATGAAAAAAAAAAAACAAAAAACAAAAAAACAACCCTGCTACAATAGAAAGCATCTTTTATGTAGTACTCATTATTACTGAAATTACATATTAATCAAGAAATATCCATTATGTCTTGGCTCACAACAGGATCCTTTGGATATAGTACAGAAAAAAATGACAATACATAAATATTTGTATATTGACATATTTTACCTTTTTAGAAGGACTGCTGATTATTTCTTATATAAGTTTTTATACTTTTAAAAATATTGACAGTTATAAACACAGTCAATGCTGCTTTCTTTCAGGTTATCTTGGAAATATTATAAAGTAAAAATGCCATTCCACTCTGAAATGAAAGCCAAAGTCAGTTACAGAACTAGAAGAAGGACCCCTAAATCTCAAACGCATGAGACAACTGGTTGCTATTACTTAGTATAACTTCATTTTTTTTTTTTTTTAAGAGACAGAGTCTTGCTTTATTCCCCTCCATAGAGAGCCATGGTGTCACTCAGCTCACAGCAACCTCCAACTCCTGGGCTTAGGCGATTCTCTTGCTTCAGCCTCCCGAGTAGCTAGGACTACAGGTGCCTGCCACAATGCCTGGCTAAGTATAACTTCATTTTTAAGATGACAAAACAGTTAGGATATCAACCAACAACAACTGAGCTGTATTCCAATTTGTAATCCCTTTAGTCTTGATTTCAGAGAATCACATTTATGGATCTTTCTCAAACTGTAGTCCAATAATCTCTCCCACTGCTGGAATGTCTACAAATGAGTGTTCGGATTTGCTGAGACGTTCACCTGTTTGCCTCGTGTCTTCTATCTTGTATAGTTCAGTGGTTAGTGGTTTGGAGTCAGACTGACTTGGTTCAAATCCCAGCTCTACCATTTCCTTGTGACACAATCTAATGGGCTAATTTCTCTAAACCTCACTTCACTCATGTGAAAAATGTAGCAAGTATCAAATAGACTCAGAATGTAATTGTAGAAATAAAATAGCAATGTTACGGTGTTCTGGACCTAAAGATGGGGCACAGGAGGAGCTTCGGTATTGTTCTACTGTTCTTCACAGACCTCCAGTGTGAAGATATTAATTTTATTTTTCAGATGAGGAAATCAAATACCATCAAGCAAGTCCCCAACCTACCTAAAGCCATGTAGCCAAAAAGTGGTCCTTAGGATGGTGACTCCCGAGGAACAGGATGCTTACTGCGTGACTACTGCACTCTGCACTCACGTTCCTCTATCTGAAAGTCTTCCATCCTACTCTTCCTTCAAAAAATTCAATTTTCTCTGAACTTGGCAATGACATGAAGCACAAATATGCCCAATGACTTTCTGAATGGGAGGTCGTGGAGGTGGCTCCTGCTAATGCTCCATGCAGCACACACAGGCCTTCATCGGGGCTGAGCTCCAAGGCCTCTGCCTGGTTCTCTGAGGCTCTGGAAAGTGGCCGTACTTAGTGCCTGAATCCTCCTTCAAGTCTCTTCCTAGATCTATTCCTACTGAACACAGCATCGGTGAAGAGGATGCTTCCCAGAATACAGGTATCACCACCAACCTCTTCCAAGGTTCTTTCTACCTTCAACATTTTCTAGAGTTGTGCTTTCTGGCTTGATGCAGGAAGAAGAGCTTAAAGAAGTAAATAAAGCACACCGGCCACCTCCAAAAGCACCTCTTGTGCAAAAGCAAAATAGCTATCCGGTTTTCTAGAGAATGGGGAATGGAGGAAAGATAGGGAAGAGAAAAAGCGTTCTCCATGCACAGCTGCCCTCCGGCCCTTGAACAACACTGGAGAACAGGTGGAGGGGCTTCCTCCTCAAGAGCATCGAGGGAAGCATTTTCTCTGTCTCTGAGAACCAAAGGGCAACTAACTGAACAATGACAGTCCAGAGCACTGACTGTTACAGTAGGTGATGCCTGACACCAGGAAGACACAAAAGAGAAGTAACTAACTCCACTGCTTAGATAATATTTACCTGGGGAGTGGGAGGCCACCAAGCAAAACACAGGTCCCTGCCAGCCACAGGGCTGCACGCCCACAGGGCCTTCCTGCCAGATGGAAGTGGCGTCTGCAGCCATGGTATGATCCAAGGTGGAAGAGAAGACGATGCTCAGGCACGGAATCCTGTGGAGAGCTGACGAGGAATGATCTGGGCCAATTCATACAGAAGTGAAAAGGGAAAGCAAATGCTAACCAAAGCACAGGCAAATGTGAGCACACGGTTGAGAGTGATCCCATTGTGATCCCATCCTGGTCCTCTCATTACTGAGCTGTGTATGGCAAGTTCAAGTCCATCTCTGCACTTCATTGTCAAGATGGGTGGCCAGGATGGATTCCAAAGTCCATTCCAGCTCTGGTATCAACTTGTTCTGTCTTCATCAGGAGGAATAATAGCAAAAGACAGCTTAGGTTGAATAGTCACTGTCAGAGACTCCTACAGCACAGGAGGGGAGGACGCAGCCGCTGAACAATGATGGCCCCAGAGGGTGCATCATTGAAAATTTAGAGATAGTAGAGGTTGAGTACATTTAAGTGTAACAAGTCAGGCTAATATTATGGCGAAAAGGTAGTTAATTGGTCCTGAATTAGAAAGTGGTAATAAAAAAGAAAAAATTCTTTTCTGGAAAGGAAAGAAATCCATTTGCAAATAAAATGAAACTAAAAGGCATAAAATGAACAGGAATGATGGTTCCCAGTAGTCACATTTGCAAGTCAGCTATTTATAATAAGTTTAGACTTTAAATTGATTAATTATTTTATTGTACTGGCATTTCTTTTGAAAATAGTTACATCACATCGTATCAAAATGGATCCAGACGTAGTTGCTTCTTTGAGATTATCGAGAATGTTTGAGCAAATAAAATATCATTTGTTTATAAAAATGACTAAAAAGTCAATTTATGTTTGGAAAAATCTGAAATGGTTTGAACAGTAAAGGCAGGGAATATAAATTAAAAAGAAAAATAGCATATTTGTAATATTAGGTGAATATACTGATAGTATCACTAATTATTGAAGATTTCTGTATTTATGTAAAAACTCATTTTTGCAATTGATTATTCCTTTCTTCTAAAAGAAAGTAAAAAATGTGTGGCATTGTCATGACTGACTATCCTTCATAAGGATGTTACAATAGGTCTTTGTTTACAGAGGCAAAAAAAGCTTATGAGACTTTACCATAATTGAAGAGAGCATTTATTTAATTATAGATATTTCTCCCTGTAATTTTAGAGGAAATACTACACAATTACATAAACACAGAATATAGTATCTTTTTAATTTGCATAGTGTATGGTTAAACCTATATTCTAAAATAAACCAGAGCCATAATTATATAGACTTTTGAAGTTAATACCTAATCTTTTCACCAAATGCAATCATCTATTATTTTATTTGTAAATATGTTAGTGTAGCAACACTTTTTAGTCACTAGTACATGTTGAATTCTTGAGAATAATTATTTATATTTCCCTACCCTTTTGAAAATATCTACCTAATTTCACCTGGGTAAATATTTTGGAAGAACAAAATTGGCAACATGTTAAAAAATCCTTATTATTAAATTGTATTTGAAGTTCCATATGAAATACAAGGTTTAGTGTTTGGAATCTATAAAGCTCTCTTTCAAGAAAGTATCTTTCTACTTTGAAACATAATTGATATGCTTATGCTATTTAGCAACTATATACACACCGATGTGATTTTTCAGCTCAGTAAACGTTCCTGATAGATTTTGTAAAGTGTTTTCTACCATTCACACTTTCATAACTGCGAGATGAAATCATTGATTTACTTATTTGAATTTGCTGAATGCTCCAGTGGATCTTCAAAGAACATGAGGATTTCTTTTTACCCTAAATCAAAGAGTTTCTGAGGATTTCAGTGCGTTTTTAAACTTTAGATTCTCTTAATAAGTCTGGATTGATCATCTGCGATGACTGGGGCATGAGACTTCACATCTGAACTTTGGCTTCAGAGAACCTACCACCTCTAAGGGGAGAGAGCACACATGTGCCATCGATAAGAAACAAGATAAGAGCCACAGGTTTTGAGAAAAGAAAAATGAATGAATGGAAAAAATGGTGAGAGCTAGTGGAGAAACAAAGGGGCTGAGTCTACAGTCCCTCATTCTCATTTTCAGCACATAGCTACCTTCTTCCTCCTTCCCTGGGAGAAACAAAAGGAAGCCTCTCTTACCACCATCCCCACTTCCACGCGTTTCCGTGGGCCTGCACCTGTGCATTACTTCTCCTTATTGCGGGTAACCATTCTGCACCCTGTCTGAGGCAAGCCCTCCACTTTCTCCCGAGATTCCAGCTTCTTTTTGTCTGGGGACATTTCTCCAGCCATTATCTGCTCTCTGTCCTGCACCGTTAAGTTTTCTCTCTGGATGACACTAATCAGTGCACACACGTTCTGTTATTTCACACGTGTGTGTGTGTGTGCACATACACATGCTTCTCTTGACCTCATTTCTCTCTCCAGCTGATGCTGCCTTCCTTCTCCTCTCTTTATAAAACTCCTTGTAAGAACCGTCTCTACTTGTTATTCTAAAAGAATTCTGAACATAATCTTGTCAGGTTTTCCCTTTCACCCACCAACAATTCTTTCTTTTTTTTTTTTTCTTTTTTTTTTTTGATTTGTTTATGTGCTGGATTTACATATATTGAACCAGCCTTGAGACCCTGGGAGAAAGCCCACTTGGTCGTGGTGTATAATTTGTTTGATGTGTTGTTGGTTTCTGTTGGTGAGTATCTTATTAAATATTTTGCATCAATATTCATTAGTGATATTGGTCTATAGTTTTCTTTTCTTGTTGGGTGCTTCCCTGGTTTAGGGATCAAGGTGATGTTTGCTTTGTAGAATGTATTGGGTAGTATTCCTTCTTTTTCTATATTTTGGAAGAGGTTTAGTAATATAGGTACTAGTTCCTCTTTAAAGGTTTGGTAGAATTCTGATGTGAAGCCATCTGGTCCCGGGCTTTTCTTTTTAGGGAGATTATGTATAGTTGATACTACTTCAGAACTTGATATATGCCTCTTCAACATTTCCACTTCATTCTGGCTGATTCTTGGAAGATGACATGCTTCCAAGTATTGGTCAATTTCCTTCAGATTTTCATATTTTTGAGAATAAAGTTTCTTGTAATATTCATCAAGGATTTTTTGAATTTCTGAGGAGTCTTATCTTATTTCATATTTACTATTTATGATTGTTGAAATTAGAGATTTTACTCTTTTTTTCCTGGTTAGGTTAGCTAGAGGTTTATCTATTTTATTGACCTTTTCAAATAACCAACTTTTTGACTTATTGATCTGTTGTATGATTCTTTTGTTTTCAATTTCATTTAATTCTCCTGTGATTTTGGTTATTTCTTTTCTTCTGCTGGGTTTTCCTTTTGCTTGAGATCTCCCATTAAGTTGCTAACTTCCTCTCTGTCCATTCTCTTGAGGAAGGCTTTCAGTGCTATAAATTTTCCTCTTAGGACTGCCTTTGCAGTATCTCAGAGATTCTGATAATTTGTGTCTTCATTATCGTTTTGTTCCAAAAATTTAGTAATTTCTTTCTTAATCTCATCTATGACCCATCTATCATTCAGCATAAGGTTATTTAGCTTCCATGTTTTTGTATGAGTGTGCAGATTCCTGTTGTTACTGAGTTCAACTTTTATTCCATGATGTTCTGAGAAGGTTCAAGGAATAATTTCTATTCTTTTTAAATTGCTACAGTTAGATTTGTGACCTAAGATGTGGTTGATTTTGGAGTAAATTCCATGATGAGAAGAATGTGTATTCAGTTTTGTTAGGATGAAATGTTCTGTAGATGTCTGTTAAATCCAAATGTTGAACAGTTAAGTTTAATCTAAAATTTCTTTGCTTACCTTCTTATTGGAGGATCTATCCAACACTGCTAAAGGAGTATTAAAATCTTCAACTACTATGTAGCTGGAGGAAATCAAGTTGCTCATGTCTGTTAGAGCTTCTCTTATAAATTGAGGTGCATTCTGATTGGGTGCATAAATATTAATAATTAAAATCTCATTATATTGCATACATTTTATGAAGTGTCCATCCTTATCCTTTCTTACTTTGGTTGGTTTAAAGCCTATTGTATCTGTGAATAAGATTGCA
The DNA here is from genome assembly GCA_963573935.1 of Arctocebus calabarensis. Classification (NCBI taxonomy): domain Eukaryota; kingdom Metazoa; phylum Chordata; class Mammalia; order Primates; family Lorisidae; genus Arctocebus; species Arctocebus calabarensis. The sequence continues at coordinate 5,264 of CAUYON010101846.1, read as the reverse complement.
ATATCTATTTTTTTCTGCTTTCCATTTGCCTGAAATATAGATGACCATCCTACACCTTGAGTCTATATTTACCTTTTAAGGTAAGATGAGATTCTTGTATTCAGCAGATATCTGGCCTGAGTTGTTGTATCCATACAGCCAACCTGTTCCTCTTTACAGGACTATTTAAACCATTTGCTCCCATTATTTGAGAATATTGATAAGCCTTTCAAAAGTCCAGTGGACATTTTTAATCCTTTTGCCACTGTGGAAGTTGGAATTTGACCAAAAGTTTCTGAGTGAGTTTACTTTTGTGGTGGAGGATTATGCTGGTCACTATGGAAGATAGGTCTAAGAATATCCTGGAGAGCTGGTTTAGTTATGGCAAATTTCTGCAACATGTGGATGTCATTAAAGTATTTAATTTCTCCATCATAAATGAAAGTCAGTTTAGCTGGATACAGGATCCGGGGTTGAAAGTTATTTTGTTTTAGGAGATTACAAGTTGAACACCGTTCTCTTCTAGCTTGAAAGGTTTGATCACAGGGAGGCTTGAGTCACAGGGAGATCTATGCATCCTAATTCAGACCACCATTCTCTGCCACTATCCGGCAGGGGGAGGTGAGGCCTGACAACCTCAAGTGCTTAATGAGGGCTGGAGTATTTCACTCAGTTCCAGCCCTGTCCCTGATTGATGTTGCTGACAGAACAGAACAACTTCGCAGAGTTTATTTCTGTCCCATGAATACAGATACTGTTTGAGTAACTCTATACTGTTTGTGCCTCTGCCCAAACAGAACTGCCTCTTGGCTGCAGTTCCTGACACTCAGTGAAACAGTCTGCTGGGCCAGGCACTGGGAGTCTGCTATCTCTGCACATGTGCATTCTAGTCCCCATGCTCCACGCAGGCCGTTACTGCCTCAGGCATACCCTTTACTCTGTCCTAGATCTGCTCTGCCAGTGGTTGCCACTGGAGAAGATGACTGGCATCCTCTGGTAGCCCAGAGAGACTGAGAGTGTCCTTTCAAAAATATACCCAGGAGTGTGAGCTCTATTGTTCCCGACAGGGCTGCTGTTCTGTGCCCCAGGGCACCACCGTTCCTGTGCAGTTCTCTCTCTCCAGAATGTCCTTTACTCTCTCCCATGACAGAGAATCAGCACAGATCAGCAATAGCACATGCCTTATCTACACACCTCCAGAAAATGCTCAAGAATCTGGATTCCATGGGGGATAGGCTTCCAGACTCAGAGTGAGAGTGGAGGGGAATGTTGGGAGTTCAAAACTGCAGGTAGAGAATATATCCAGTTTTATGCAGATTTATGCCTAGCAGGAGAGTGCCATGGCACCCTAGTATGGGAAGGAGGTCCAGTTTTTAGAGGGTCTCTCCTGTGGTATAAAATGGGAGGATATTTGAACTCCAGTCTCTTGTTTGTATGGAGTTTACTGTGAGCCCTTCTCATGGGGGAGGGGACTCCCGTGCACTTGGCAATGGTTTTTGTACCTTTTGTTTGTGTACTTGGTGTCGAAGCTTGTCTCAGCAGGGTTGATGTGCATTCTTTAACCTTCTCTCTTGGCTCAGATCCAAACCATTGGCTTTCTTGCTAAACTTCTGTCCTTTAACTCTCCTTCTGGACAGGAGACTCTGTGGAAAGCTGGCTACAGACTGCCATCTTGGCTCTGCCCCCAGTATTGTTGTTTCAACTAGATTAATTCTTCCAATCTATGATCATAGGATATTTTTATATATGTCCATGTAACTTAGCATTCATTTCATTGTTGTCTTGTGCTTCTTCTTGCAGACATCTTTCTCTTCATTGGTGAATGTATTTCTAAGTTTTGCATCTTTGGTAGTTTTTTTTAAAGGGGTTTTAGTTCAGAATTGCTACATGGAAATGCTACTGATGCTACTCACCTGTGTCCATGATTTTGTATTTTGAAAATATTCTGAATTCATTGATTATTTCTGTGAATTTTTTGCAGAATCTTTTGGGTTTTCTAGGTATAGAATTTTATCATCAGCTAAGAGGGAAAATTTTTCTTTCTTTCTTTTTGTCAATTTGGATCTATTTCTTTCTTTCTCTATTCTAATTGTTCTGGCTGGAATGTTCAGTCCTACATTGAATACAAGTTTTCAAAGTGGGTATTTTTGTTTGTTTCAGTTCATTTAAGGAGGAATTTCAACTTTCCCCATTTAGTATGGTCTTATCTGTGGGTCTATCATATTTAGCTTTTATTGTTTGGAGCTTTTATTGTTTTATTCCTTTTATGTCTAGCATGATGAGGCTTTTTAGTAAGAAAGGATATTGAACTTCATCAATGTCTTTTCCATGTCTATGGAATTATCAGATTATTTTTCTTTAGCTGTGTTTATGTGGCAAATCACATTTATTGTTTTGCGAATATTGAAACATGATTGTATCTTTCACATAAAACCTGGTTTACTGTTGTGCATTATCTTGTTGATGTGGCTTTGGACTTGGTTAATTTATGTTGAGAACTTTTGCATTTCTGTCAATCATGAAAGTTTTCCTGTATTTTGTTGTTGTTCTGCCCTTACCAGGGTTTGATATCAGGGAGATCCTTTTCTTGTATCATAATTTGGTGAGAATTCCTTCCTAAATGTTGGAACTATTTCAAAACAATTGGTATTACTTATTGATTTTAATGTGTCATAGAATTCAGTTCTGAATCCACTTATTTCTGAACTTTGCTTGTTTGGGAGACACTGTTATGGAAGGCATCATGCTACTCATACTTGGTATGATAGGATTTTCTTTCTTTCATTCTTTTTTTTTTTTTTTTTTTTTTGACTGAGTCTCACTCTGTCACCCTGGATAGAATGTCGTGCCATCAAGGCTAACAGCAGCCTCAGACTCTAGAGCTCAAGAGATCCTCCCACCTCAACCTCCCTAGTAGCTGAGACTAGAGACACTGACCACAACACCCAGCTACTTTTAGAGATGGGGTCTTACCTTTGCTCACGCTGGTCTCAAACTCCTGAACTCGAGGAATCAGCCCTCCTTTGCCTCCTACAGTGCTAGGATTACACATGTGATACTGTATGTTTTACACTCTTACAGTCTTCAGAGGTTCTATTAATATGTTTATAGAACCATATCTGTTACTCACGGTTTTCTGATTTCCTTCAGGAAATCAGGAATAAAGCTGACATTTTGAGTGTATCAGTTTGGAAAACTGAGAAATAATAAGATCCTTATATACATAACCTTTTGAATTAGCCAAGCCTGAAGCTTCTCACATCCAGGCTTTTTATTTTATCAGGTTATTATTTTTTTCTCATTTTTTATTCAGATCCTATTTTTTGCCTTACTTTTTGCAATACATATAAATGATATCTTAGAGGCATTACAATAACAAATAACTGGTTGTCTAGTAGAGTGAATCTCAGGAGAGGTGAGTCACAGTGTGATTGACAGGAGACATGGCTTATTGCTAAGTGTGAACAAAGTTATTTTAGCTACATCATGGAAAACTTAGCAAATATCTTAGATAAGATTCATACTGAAACACCTGAGGTAATATGATTTATCTGCTAATCATACCACAATAATAAAATTGAAGGTTAAGAGCAAGTAATTCATGTTACTAAGCAAACTTTCCATTGGAATTTGGTGCTCTACCAGATGTAAAATCAGCCCACACTGCAGAAGTGTGAACTATACTTCATGGAGCTTGTCAATTAACCAAAACAGATTAAATTCCCAAGTTTTTGGAATAGGAAGTGAATTTGGGATACTTTGCAAACAAATGGGTTTCTTACAACTTCTTACAATTTCTTCTAAATCCCAGAGACCAAATATAACTGTGGATATCATGCAAAAAAGTAAAGCCTGGGAGCTAAGAAAACATTGTAGCAGATCATTACATGGGAAAAACAGCCTCCCCCTAGGCTATAAGACATTTAAACCTGTAAGGCAATACCATTACTCATATAAAACACCAGTGACTCATTTAAAATCTTCTAGAATGTCAATCAAATTGCCATTATTAGATTTAGGATTTCACAGTTGAAAATCCTTTTTGAACTCCCTTGGGCAAGGATTCTGCCGTTTAACACCTGCGGTGTCATATTGCACGCACTCAAGGACATGTCAATTATTATTTTTTATTTATTTTATTTTTTGATTTTTTACATATACGTGTGTTTATTAGGTTTCCACATTTTGCCTTCACAAAATTAAAAAGGCTAAAATGTAATAACAATAACAAGGTGTAAGATAAGGACTAGAAGCAAAAACCTCATAAAGAATGAACAAACATTAATTTTTTCTGAATGAAGAGTTCTTTTCTGAATGTATTTATCTAGGACACATCAGTTATTCCCCTACAGTCTGGTGCCTGAACAGATCATACACTTAGACTTTTCCACACGTGCTAGCATTTTAGATAGTGTATGCTGGACCAAAATATATTGAAAATAATTTAGTGTTATACATATTCCTAGCACCAACTGAGTCAGGCTATATTTTTAATACTTATTTTTAGATGTTTTCTATAAAATTTTTATTAAAATATTTCTAAATAAAATACCAAGCTGTAACAGAAATATTTTTCTAAGGATTTTTTTTGATTTTTTATAATACTGTTTTATTTTGTTTTGTTTTTCTTTTTTTATTTGTTTTTATTATTAAATCATAGTTGTGTACAATAGTTCAATCAAGGGGTACAATGTGCTCATTTCATATACAATTGGAACTATTTTCATCAAACTGATTAACTTAGCCTTCACTGCATTTTCTTAGTTATTGTATGAAGACATTTGTATTCTGCATTTAGTAAGGTTCTCCTGTACCCTTCTAAGATGCAGCGTGGGTGTGGCCCCACCAAATACCCTCCCTCCACCCCAACCTTTTCCCTCCCCTCCCTTGCTTCTTTCCCCATATTCTTGTGTTATAGTTGGGTTATACCATTCATACGACAGCTATAAATTAGCTTCATAGTAGGGCTGAGTACATTGGATACTTCTTCTTCCATTCTTGAGATACTTTACTAAGAAGAATACGTTCCAGCTCCATTCATGTAAACACGAAAAAGGTAAAGTCCCCATCTTTCTTTAAGGCTGCACAATATTCCATGGTATACATGTACCACAATTTATTAATCCATTTGTGGGTTGATGGGCACTTGGGTTTCTTCCCTGACTTAGCAATTATGAATTGGGCTGCAATGAAGATTCTGGTACAGATTTCTTTGTTATAATGTGATTTTTGGTCTTCTGGGTATATACGTAGTAAAGGAATTATAGGATCAAATGGCAGGTCAA
>CAUYON010101844.1:0-19685 GCA_963573935.1 Arctocebus calabarensis | reverse complement strand
TTTTCTTTTCTTGTTGGGTCTCTCCCTGGTTTAGGGATCAAGAAGATGTTTGCTTCACAGAATGTGTTGGTAGTATTCCTTCTTTTTTCTATATTTTTGAAGAGGTTTATTAATATATGTATTAGTTCTTCTTTAATGGTTTTGTAGAATTCTGAAGTGAAGCCATCTGGTCCCGGGCTTTTCTTTTTCGGGAGCTTTTTTATACTCGATGCTATTTCAGAACTTGTATAGTCCTGTTCAAAGTTTCTATTACATTCTGGCTGAGTCTTGGTAGGTGGCGTGCTTCCAAGTATTGGTCAATTTCCTTCAGATTTTCATATTTCTGAGAGTAAATTTTCTTGTAATACTCATTAAGGATTTTTTGAATTTCTGAGGGGGTCTGTTCTTATTTCGTCTTTACCATTTCTGAAATTAGAGATTTGACTCTTTTGTTTCCTGATTGGTTTAGCCAAAGGTTTATCTAATTTATTGACCTTTTCAAAAAACCAACTTTTGATTTATTTAACTGTTGTATAATTCTTTTGTTTTCAATTTCATTTAATTCTGCTCTAATTTTGGTTATTTCTCTTCTTCTGCTCAGTTTGGGATTGGAATGGTCTTCCTTCTCCAGTTGCTTAAGATGTCCTATTAAGTTGTTAACTTCCTCTCTTTCTGTTATCTTGAGGAAGGCTTCCAGTGCTATAAATTTCCCTCTTAGGACTGCTTTTGCACTATCCCAGATGTTCTGATAATTTGTGTCTTGATTGTCATTTTGTTCCAAAAATTTGGTAATTTCCTCTTAATCTCGTCTATAACCCTGCTATCCTTCAGCATAAGGTTATTTAGCTTTCATGTTTTTGTATGAATTTGCAGCTTTCTGTTGTTATTGAGTTCATCTTTTATTCCATGATGGTTGGAGAAGATGCAAGGAATAATTTCTATTCTTTTAGTTTACTGAGGTTAGACTTGTGACCTAAGATGTAATCGATTTTGGAGTATGTTCCATGGGGTCATGAGAAGAATGTATATTCAGTTTTGTTAGGATGAAATGTTCTGTAGATGTCTGTTAAATCCATTTGTTGAATGCTTAAGTTTGAATCTAAAATTTCTTTACTTAGCTTCTTTTTGGAGGATCTATCCAACACTGCTAAAGGAGTATTAAAATCTCCAACTACTATGGAGCTGGAGGAAATCAAGTTGCTCATGTCTATTAGAGTTTTTCTTATAAATTGAGGCGCATTCTGGTTGGGTGCATAAATATTAATAATTGAAATCTCATCATATTGAATGGTACCTTTAACAAATATGAAATGTTCGTCTTTATCCTTCTTTACTTTGGTTGGTTTAAAGTGTATTGTATCTGCAAATAAGATTGCAACACCTGCTTTTTTCTGTTTTCCATTTGCCTAGAATATACATGACCATCCCTTCACCTTGAGTCTGAAGTTATCTTTTAAGGTAAGATGAGATTCTTGTATGCAACAGATATCTGGCCTGAGTTTTTGTATCCAGTCAGTCCACTTATGCCTCTTTAGAGGACAATTTAAATTATTCACATTAATTGAAAACAATGATAAATCTTCAGAAAGTCTAGTGGATATTTTTAATCCTTTTATCACTGTGAAAGTTGAAATTTGATAAAAAGTTTCTGGGTGAGTTTACCTTAGTGTAGGAGGATTACACTGGTCATTTTGGAGGATAGGTCTGAGAATATCCTGGAGATCTGGTTTAATTATAGCAAATTTCTTCAACACGTGGGTGTCGTTAAAATATTTAATTTCTCCATTATAAATGAAACTCAGTTTAGCTGGGTACAGGATCCTGGGTTGAAAGTTCTTTTGTTTTAGGAGATTAAAAGTCGATGACCATTCTCTTGTAGCTTGAAAGGTTTGATCAGAGAGATCTGCAGTTATTCTAATATTCTTCCCTTTGTAGGTAATGGATTTCTTACATCTGGCTGCTTTCAGAATTTTCTCCTTCATGTTGACTTTCGTGAACTTAATTATGATGTGCCTGGAGGATGTCTTATTTGGTTTGGGTCGTGCTAGGGTTATGAAACTGTCTGCTACCTGAATTTCAGAATCTCTTGGCATGTCTGGAAAGTTCTCTTACATAAACTCATAAAGAAGAGATTCTGTGCCTTGTGACGCCACTTTATCATTTTCAGGTATCCCTATAAGGCAAATATTGGTTTTCTTCAAGTTATCCCAGAGCTGTCTGAGAGAATGATCCATTCATTGCCTTTCATTATTCTTCTTCTTTGGAAGTTTGGGAGTGTTCAAGAGCTTTGTCTTCCATGTCAGAAATTCTTTCTTCAGCTTGCTCCATTCTGTTACTGAGGGATTCTACTGTATTTCCCAGATCTTTGAGGGCTGCAACTTCTTGTCTCAATGCGTAAAAATCTTTGGTCATTTTGTCTTTGAATTTGTTGTATTCTTGAGACATCTTTTGGGTCAACTTTTGGATTATTGCTTGAAATTCTAATTCCATCTTTTCCTCTATTCCACTGATCTTATTTGCTATCCAGACACTGATTTCGATTTCTCACATCTCAGCCATTTGCTTGTGCAAGGGATCTTGTGCTGTATCTACCTTTTTGTTCCTTGGGGGGAATTGATCTACTCTAATTTATATTGTCAGAGTTTTTCTGTTGATTCCGCCTCATGATTATTTTTCACTGTTGCCTATGACCATCCTCAGAGTTGGGGAGGTATATCTCCCGGTCAGACCCCAGCAGGATCACTCTTTTGTTGCTGGATCTTTGTAGAGAGTGACTCTGTGTAGCTCCTCTGGGACTGCCTCACCCAGGGAGTTCTTGCTGTGGAGCAGTTCCAGAGTGTGGCACGTCCAGATCAAGCATCAGGGCATGAGATGGGGCATCTGGTGGCCTTTGCAAAGGAAGCCCATTCCTCTAGCAATGTCTGGCTAGTATCCCTTCCCAGAGGGAGGGAAGCAGGCCTGGTGCATGGATCAGAACCAGGTGGGGTCCCAGCAGGCCACAGGCTGAGGTCAGGTGGGGCACAGATCGGCACTCTGTGGGAGTCTCAGCGGACTTCCTGGCCACTGCTGGTGGTGGAAAAAGCCCCAATGGAGTGCCAATTGGCCCTTGCAGGAGTCCTGGCAGAGTTCCTGGCCACTGCTGGCAGAAGGCTAAGGCCCAGCGGGGTGCCAATTGGGGCTGCATGGGATTCCTAGTGGAGTGGAGTTCCTGGCCGCTGTGAGTGTGTGCCTGGGACATGGATTGGAGCAGCACAGGCCGAGGCCAGGCAGGTCACATATCGGCTCTGGGAGGGAGTCCTGGCAGACTTTGTGGTGGACCACCAATTGAAGTCACAGGGGAGTCCCAGCTGACTTCCTGGCCACTGCTGGCCATGGGCCAAGACCAGAGGAGTGCCAATCAGGGCTGCGGGGGTCCTAACAGAGTGGAGTTCCTGTTTGCTGTGGGTGGCGGGCATGAGTCATGGATCAAAGCTGGATGGGGATTCTGGGGGGCAGCAGGCCAAGGTCTGTCAGGAGTCTCGGACTTCCTGGCCACTGCTCCCCTGGGGGGACAAGCAGGGCTATAGGAGTCCTGGCAGAGTTCCTGCCTCCTGCTGGTGATGGGCCAAGGCCCAGTGCGGTGCCAATTGGGGCCACATGGGGTTTCCAGTGGAGTGGAGTTCCTGGCTGCTGTGGGTGGCGGGCCTGGGGCACAGATCGGGTCTGGGCAGGGGTCTCGGTGGGTTGTGAGCTGAGACCAGGCAGGGCACAGATTGGCACCACTCTGGAGTCCCAGCGCTGCTCAAGTCCTCCTCCCTCAGTTTCAGCAGAGGTCAGGCTTCTGGTGCGTCAGGTAATGGGGGAAGGGAGTCTTGGAAGTTCAGAATGGCGGACAAATTCAGTTCAGTTCTTCTGCCTGAAGCTTGGTCTCTGGAAGTTGCAGCTTGCCTCTGAGGTGGCCTGCAGCTATCACCTCTCGCTCTCTTGGCTGGCTGCCTAGTCTTCAGCTTAATTGGGCAGTTTCTGGAGGTTATCTTTCCTTTTGGACAGGAGCTTCTGTTGGAAGCTGCTTCCAGTCAGCCATCTTGTCCCTCCCCCTGCTTTATGGGTATGAACCTGCACTGATGTTGGCAGATTTGAAACAGACCTAGAGCAGCTAAACAACAATGACAAAAAATAGACCCCAGGTTCAGCTGTGGTTCAATGAGAAGGGGATATGTGGACAGAGGGCTGTATCATTGGTGTTGATGAGTACATGAACCCTGTATTAGATGATGCTTGTTGAAGGCTATGTTATCTGATATGAGAATTGCTATACTTGTTTCCTTTTGGCTCTCAATTTGCAAGGAATAGTGGGGATGTTTTGTTTGTTTTGTTCCCTTTCTTTACCTTGAATCTGAATGAGTCCTTGTGAGTTAGGTGTGTTTCCTGGAGAAAGCAGATTCTTGGCTTATATGCTTTTATCCATTATGGAAACCTTTGTTACTTGAGTGGGAAATTCAAACCATTCACATTTATTAAAAGAATTGATAAGTGGGATTCATTTCTTGTCACCTTATTGGGTAGAACCTTCTTATACTTTTTTACTTCTTGAACTATCATTATGTATGGTTTCTGAGATTTAGCATTTGAGTGAATTTACGCTAGGGGGTAGCTACTAAGCTGCTCTGAATACTTTCTGCAGGAACAATTGGTTCTAGCAAATTTCCTCATGGTTTATTTATCTGAACAGGTATTTTTCCTCCCATTTAAGAAACTTAGTTTCACAAGATACAAAATTCTAGGCAGGCATTATTCTGTTTATGAAGACTGAGGATGGGGCCCAAATCCTTTCTCAGTTGAGAAGTCTGAAGTTAACCTGATGGGTTTTTCTTTTAAGTCACTTGATGTTTCAACTTTGGGTCATAGACATAAAGTTGTACACACACACACACACACACACACACGCACACACATATTCATCCCATTGACATGGAGAGTTATCCCAAAAGTTTCTTCATAAGTAAACTTGATATGAAATTATTTGCTTAATACTTAAGCAAACTAGAATAAACTTTGGCCAGTCTAATGACAACTTGAATATTCATCGTGTCTTTTACTGAATGCTTCTTAACCTTAAATTTGAACCCCTAAATTAATTTTTGGATTAGTTGCAATGTACAAATTTAATAGATCCTTAGATATTTATATGCTTTTAGAAATCTTGTCTTTGGGACAGTCAGTGAAATTGAGGAGGAGAATCAGGGTAAGAGCTCTAACATTTCATCAAGGAAATTATTTAATTCCTGACATTTTTAACTTTCAACATGTCTGAACACCAAATATTTTAAAATTAAGATTATCATTTTTGAAAGAGGACCCTATTATATAGAACAGAGCCTATCCCAAGCAAAGCTGGCAGTCCTCTAATTTACACGTTGCTAAAGAACACTCCTACTAGTGAGTTTATCTTTCTAGGAGGAAACCACTGCTGAGAAGCAGAAAACGTGGGGATACGCTCCTGGAGATTTTAATGGCTAAGATGAACTATATAGGTAGCAAACACTTCAAAATTGTTGTTACGTAAATATATCACTTTCAGTTCAATAACTTTTATAAAAAACTTCAGGATTATTTTATATTTTTCTATTTATTAAAGTATTAAGCAAATTATTCTAGAAGTGAGGTCACATCAAGCTTACCTATCAATAAACTTTTGGGCTAACTCTCTCTGGAAATGGGATACAGATGTGTATGGGGGGCAAGGTAAGTGTATGTGTAGTTTCTGAATATGCTTAAGTGGCATTTACCATTTTATTCACCACATTAGACTATTAAAGCATATCACTTATGCAATATAAAGTTAGGGGGTATAATTTGGAACATAATTTCTATCTAGTACCTACTAAAAGTTCAGTTATAAAAACCTGCCTGATATTAGTCATATGAAGATCTCAGCTTCATGAAGATCTTGGATAAATATAAATTATGAAAAAGAGATTGTGTCATCATAACTTTAGAGGGTTTTATCCCACATTGCCTTCTAAAACCATTTCAGGAGACACAAATCAAGATGCCTTAAATTTGCTTGAGAAATACATATTTTTAACTAAGACTTATGTTGGCAAAGACACTCATACCAGCAACCAAAGCATTATTTAGTCATCCACACTTTTAATCTCTTTCACAGCACTCTAGCTACCCACATTGGTATGATTAGAGTAGAATAGTTAAATGGAAGTGGTGGCTTATGTCTGTAATCTGTAATCTGAGAGGTAGAGGCAGACAATTCATATGTTCCAGACCAGCCTGAGCAAGAGCAAGACCCCATCTCTACTAAAAATAGAAAAACTAGCTTGGTATTTTAGTGGTCACCTATAGGCCCAGCTACTCAGGAGACTGAGGCAGGAGGATCACTTGAGTTTGAGGTTGCTGTGAGCTTTGATGCCTTGGCACTATACCCTGGGTGACAAAATGAGACTCTTTCTTAAAAAAAAAAAAAAAAAAGAAAAAAGTAAAGAAAAGAAATGGTGGTGTGCAAGGAGGGAGCAAGGTGTACGTGTGTTGATAAAAATTATTTTATCAGGAAAGAACATCCCCACTGAATTCTGACTGGCTTTCTCTGCCCTTCTTAGCTAAAGTTGTCCTGTGGCCCTTGAAGACTTCGTTTTGCCTATCAGAAATTCTTAAGAATTTAGTCAAGAAGGATACATACAAAAATGGGGTATATTTTAAGTCATTAAATTGGTAGAAAACTGAATAAAATCTACATGAAAATATCTAGAAAACCACACTGCTACTATTAATTAAGGCGATTATCGGCTAATGAAGAAAAGAGTTAAGTCTGACATTCTTATTTATAATTAACATTAGGCTTTTGATATTGTATGATAATAATTAGCTTATAAAAATATTTCACATATACAAATAGAAAATTCAGATTTTATGTATTCTCTATGTGCAAAACAGATTTTTGTTTATACTGATTATTGGAAACATTTGCATCTGGAACGGAATATTTTTCTACTATATAAACTGTTTCTGCTTCTTTGTACTTCATACTGTTGCCAATTTATGTTGTCTTATTATTACATATTTTGATGAATGTAATATATTAATATTCAATATCTATATTAATATGTGCATATATGGCAAATACACAATTCCATCTACCTCTTTAAGCAATACATATCATGTCTCACAGAGGGATAGGGGCAAGGACTTTGCCTCAGATTCTAAATTTCTTTTAACATATAAGTTTCTGACTCTCTTCTACCACTTTGTAATTTATTTGCCAAAGAAATGGACTGTTTTTTTCTAAAGTGCTAACATATTTTCTATATTGCTTACTGCATCTTTCTGGAGTAACATGATTTTCCAGGATATTTCTTGTAATCTGTGAGGTAGATCTAGAAGGTGAAATATTTGAGGATTCCACATTTTGACAACAGAAGTTCCTTATGTTGTGTTCTCTCAACAAGAAATTCTTTTTTTTTTTTTCGAGACAGAGCCTCAAGCTCTCACCCTGGATAGAGTGCTGTGGCATCACAGCTCACAGCAACCTCCAATTCCTGGGCTCAAGGGAGCCTCCTGCCTCCGCCTCCCAAGTAGCTGGGACCACAGGCACCCGCCACAACGTCCGGCCATTTTTTAGTTGCAGCCAACATTATTGTTTGGTGGGCCCAGGCTGGATTCGAACCTGCCAGTTCAGGTGTACGTGACTGGCACCTTAACCTGTTGAGCCACAGGAGTCGAGCCTCAACAAGAAATTCTTAACATGCATTCTCTTTTTCAAAAGTTATAATGGAAGATTATTGCAAGATCCATTAAGCTTAAGATATTTACAGAAATGGTGATATCCTTTTTATGTATATCTTTTATTTCTATACATTTTTCTGTGAAGAACTTTTTATTACTGATTTCAGACTATCAATGTATATATCATGAATATAAAATATCGTATATTTTATACAATATGCTATAATAGAATTTTACAACGTTTGTTTCCCTATAGAAACATTAATTTGCACACCTATTCATGCAAGAGAATATCTTCACAAGAGTTAAGGAAATCAAGTGAGAGATTATAGCATGTAGGAATAACACAGAAATAAGAAAAAAATACATTACAAAGAATAGTTAATAGCAGTTTCACATTGCTCAAGTCTTACCTGATCTAGGACTTTGCCTCAGGTCCTAAAACCAGACCTGCTCTAGTAAAACCCAGTGGTGCCCTGTGCTAGGAAGGCCTTCATGTCCTCACTCAAATAATTACAATAAAGTAATAAGGCCAGGCACAGTAGCTCATCCCTACAATCCTTACAACTCTGGGAGGCTAAGACAGGTGAATTGCTTAATCTAGGAAGTTCAAGATCAGCCTAAGCAAGAGACAAAAATAGAATAATTATCTAGTGTGCTGACCAATGTCTGTAGTCCCAGCTACTTTGGAGTCTAAGGCAAGAGAATTGCTTAAGCCCAAGTCTGTGAGGTTGCTGTGAGCTATGATGCCACACCATTCAACCGAAGATGATAGGATGGTACGTTATTTGTCTCAAAAACAAAACAAACAAGAACAAAAAAAAAAAAAAAGAAAGAAAAAAAAAGAATACAATACTGTTATAATGATGTGTATATCACTTATACACTTACATTATTAGTATGATGGTTAAAAGACAGAATTGGTAAAGATAGTAATAGCTAAAATAATTTGTTGAAGGATACATAATAAAAATAAATAAATTGCAATGTTAAAATATAAAAGTTGTGTGCAGGGCTAGATTTAAAATGTAGAGTTTTTAATGAGTCAAAATTAAGTTGTTATCTTAAAATAGCCTGTTACAAGAAGATGTTTTATGTAACCCTCAAAGTAACCACACACACAAAATTAATCTGTCAAATACACAAAAAACATAAAGTGAGTAAACAAAGCATAACCCTAGAGAAAATATTGCTTTTTCCACTGTCTAGTGTAACATGCTGCATCATGGAGCTTTCTTGGGTCTTGAGCCACTTCCAGAGTGAGTCCTCCTCTGAAGGTCAGTAGCCACCGCACCTCTGCAGTAGGCTCTGTCTTTATTCCAAGGCCACACAGCTGAATTTGTGGACAAAGCCAACAGGTCAGAGCCTAGGCCCACTGGTTGTGATCCATGTCCTACACAGTAGTAATATCAATCCTGCTGCTCTATCCTTCAGCCAGAGAAACAGACTGACAGACTCAGCTAAGGCCAAGCTACCCCGGGCCAGGCTGAACTGTTGTGTGCCCTCAATAAGCAGGAGAAACCCTTAGGTCTCTCACCGGCTGACGGCGGACAGGTTTCTGGGCCATCAGTTTGGCTATGCACCCAAACACATGGCCTAAGAAAAAGCATTATGGTGCCCCAACCCTTTGTAGTCAAGGTCCTGGCCTACCCAACATCCATGCACATGCAATCAAGGCCTTAGCAACGCCCCTGAGAGCTGCCCCTGGCAGACAGGTCTCAGGCAAGCCTAACAGCTATGTACCCACACTCCAGGAAACAGCCCACATGCCACAGGATTTAACCCTGGTAGGAAAATCCTCAAGTTGGTCAAGTGGTTCTAGGCCCATATTCCAGGCCTAAGAATCAGCCGTCCCTCTTTGGTGATTATATGATCCCATATCTGGAGCACTGTAATAACTCAAACAAAAGACTCATAGAATGAACACATAAATTTAGCAAAGTCTCAGATTACAAAATCAATCCAAACAAATCTGCAGGCCATCACATTACCTGACTTCAGATTATACTACAAACACACTACATTGTGTTTTCTCAATGGCTGCGCTAATTTACAATCTCACCAACAGTACGCAAGCATGCACTTTCCTCCACATCTTTTCCAAGGCTTGCTATCTTTGCTCTGTTTAAATTCATTATGGGTTTAACTTGCATTTCTCTGATGATTAGTAGTTTTTGGCATTTTTTTTGGCACTCGATTAGCCGCCCTTACATCTCTTTTTGAGAAATGGCTATTCAAATCCTTGCCCATTTACAAATATGGTTATTTGTTTCCTTTCCATAAAGTTGGTTGAGTCCCTAATATACTTTAGATATTAACCTCTATATGTATAATCATGAGTATCTATTGCAAATAATATTCCCCTTCTATAGGATACTTCTTCACTTTATACTGTTTCCTTTGTACTCAGAAGTTTTTCAGTTTAATATAATCCCATGTTTTGCTTTTGCTGCCTATGCTTTTAGGATCATATAAAAAAAATCACTGCCCAGTCCAGAGTCATCTATCTTTCCCCTAATAGTTTTAGAGTTTTAGGTCATATGTTTAAATTTTTAATCTATTTGAGTCAGTTTTAATAAGTGGTTTAAGAAGAGAGTCCAACTTCATGCTTCTTTGTATAGATATACAATTGTTCCAACATTTACTAGAGAGATTATCTTTTTCCCTATTTTTCAAGTTAAATAATTGTAGGGCTTTTTTCCTTTTCTTGGCATTTTAAGTATTTTACTCCACTATCTTCTTGCTCACATGGTTTGTGAGGAGAAGTCAGGTGTAATTCTCTTTGTTACTCCTCTCTGTACGTAAGGTGTTCTCCTTCCCCAAAATAAAGGATACATAATAAATTGTATTGTTTTTATAATAAATATGAATTGACCATATTTTCTCCATTTTTTTCACAATATTACAGAACATAAAATGTTCAAGGTAAAAGATCAATCTAAAGGTTGATGGGAGCATATAATTAGGAAGATTAAAATATAATCTTATAAGTCTGATTCAAATCTAGAGAGTGATAGAAAAGGAAGTAGAGGAAACTCTGGAAGCTACAACGATAAAAGAGAAACCTACAATACCTGGCGAGGGCTGAGAATAAAAATCATCTACTACTTGAGAGGCCTATAGAGAAGCAGTGTCTTCAGGGAAAGTCAATTTTAAATTGGAACAAAAGGAGGAAAAGGGCATTTAAAAAGTGTTTGAGGAAAGGGGATTTTTTTCTGTATAGTAATCCTCAGCTTCAGAACTAAGTATAGTAATGTAAAAAAGCTTAGGAGAGGGTAAAAGATCAAGTTAGAATGGGAAGAGCCCACAGCAATATGGACACTAAAGTGTGGAAGTTGAGGCGTGATTCTAGTCTGGGCTTCATGCCACAGATAAGAGAAAGGAGTTAATCATATAGTTTCAAGGTACATAGTGATGGTAAAGTATTTGAAGAGCACGAGAAGGGTGTATATAACTTTCTGGGGCATTTTGGAGAAGAGACTGTTGAAAAGGCAATCTTGCAGAAAAAAGTGATGAGGGTCTATGAGCTAGTAAATGGTGAAGTAGGGCAAAATTCTAGATCTTCCTGCCCTGGATGTTATTTCTATCCCTATAGACTTAACTGCAGTAGGTCGCACATTTAGCAGATTTGCTTTCAATTGAAGGAAAAGATCAGCTTTATAAACCAAAAATATATTACATGCTCTTCACATGACTGATTAGCTCAAAAGCATTTGTCCTACTTCCATGCTTAATAAGCAGTTAACAGTTCATCATTTCACATTTAATGCATTTAATGTATAAATTATAAACTAATTATAAAATTTAATCTCATCTAAATTTAAGTTAATTGTTAAGCAAACTGGATGTTAATTAAGTACCTGTAGGTACTCATTCAATGATAAAATTAAATGCATATACAAATACCCTGAACTGTCAATTTGAGAATCTTTTACTGAAAATGATGCAATTTCTGATTAACTTGTCCTCTATATAAAACTTTAACAACCTGTGTATGAATTATACATCTTTAAAAATAGAATTTCTTATTTCCTGCCTTAGTACTCCACTGCCTCCAGTTCAGTAATTTTGTTAATTGGATTTTAGATAACTAAAGCTACTAATATAAATCATTATAAATCACTGTTTATAAAATTTATATATTGAATAAATATCTAGGTTATCTCTGTTTGTGGGGTATGCAAAATTCTGAGCTGGTTTCTAACATTTGTGACTGTTGGTTTAAAACACTGTCTAGTCTTCGCAACCCCATGAGTGTGGGCAGATACTGTAGAAATAATGGATGGCTACTTCTGAAATTGTTATAGATTTTTAGGTGGTATGTTTGACACAGAGACATATACACAGAGGAATATTATCATTGGTGAGCATAGTTTAATTATGTGCACTTTGAAAAGATACTAGGAGCTTGTGGGGGATTTGATATGAGGTAGGTTCTCTGTTGCTGATTTTGAATATGAGGGGAGTCATGTAGAAACAAAGGAGAGTGGACTTCATTTCTACAGCCACAAGGGAGTAAATTCTTCCCCAAATGTATGAGTGTAGAAGATCTGATGCTCTGAATAGGAAAACTTCATAGAGTAACACTTTGAATTTTGTCTTATGAGGTTCTGAGGAAAGAATCCATCTGTTCCATGTCCAGATTTCTGCCCTATATATCTTTCAGCTAACACATGGGTATTATTTAATTTGCCAAGTTTACGGTAGTTGGATGCATAGAAAAAAAAAAGAGAAGAAAAAGAACAACCCTTTTAAAAATATAGATTAAACATGGTATTTGACTTAAAGTGAGACCATTTCTTTGAGTCACTTAACATTTAAGGAGCTAAGCAGTGTGACAAAAAAGAGGCAAAAAATTATAAAATGCTATTTGTATCATTAATGCACACAACTTTCACAAACTTTGATATTTGTTGTTAATATTTGTCTCTTCCATATGGTGGTTTTCATAAATGATTTTTTAAGAAATGGGGTAGGAAAGTAGAGGAGTGTGATAGAGTAAAACATAGTCCATTTTCAAATAAGATTTTCTCTTAATTTTGCAAATACTTTTTGAGCATTTATGTATATGTTAGGGCCATAATATTAATATTATGGTAGAAAATATGATATGCAATATCCTTCCTTTCACAGAACTTATATTCTAGACGTGAGCAGACAGCCAGTAAACAAGGAAACAAACAAATGGAAGATGACTTCTGGAAGCACAAGTGCAGTAAAGACAATAGGCCTAATAACATGAAAGTAATAGATGGAGCTTTCAAAATTATGTGTTCCAAAAAGATTTTCTAAGAAGTTGTCATTTTATCAGAAATCTGAAAGGGTACAAATATCAATCATGGAAGAAACTCATAGAAAAAAATGTTGTTTTCAAAAAAATAATATCTTGGAAGAGGACACTAGGGCAGAAAGAAGCTTAGGTGTTCTTGACAAGAAAATAGATCTCTGTGCCTCCAGTTTAAATACCAGTAAGAAATAAGACCAGAGTTTTGGGGACAAGGAAACCAGGTCCTCGACTTTGAACTCTACAATAAAGAACTAGAGATTGGTTGGAAGTACAATAGGAAGAAATATAAGAGTTTAATCAAAGAAGTGGCATGATATGATTTCTGTTTTGGAGAAAACATTTGTCAGATTCCTCATAAATCCAGGAGTTACTTCATGGTATTTCAATATATTGTTTCAAGGTTTGCTAAAACTTTTTGAAAATATTTTTATCCTGTGTTTAGCTCTTTGTTTTATTTTTTGCCTTGATCCTATTATACTTGTGTTGGCTTTCCTTTACCTCTTGTCCCTCAAATAGAAGGATTGAGAATGTATAAATAGAAATTTAGATCTATTTGTAAAGTCTTAAAAATGTATAAAATATTATGCATATTACTTTGAATTATTTTGCTTTTGATTAGAACTTAAATATTTGTGTTACACTGAATATCAGAAAATATAATTAAAAATTAGGTAATTATCATTATATCTCATAGTATACAATAAAATACTGATGTTTAGTAATACATATATTATCGGTATGCTTATAAAATGTTTGATCTCACTAATAGAAATGATAAAAAGGAAAGACATATATTTGTAAGAAAGTAAAAATGTTGAATTCACTATATTTTGAAATTTAAAAAATGTTCATGGGTGTTACCCTTTCTCTCAGTGAGTTACTCTTACTTGCTACAATTTATGTAAAATTAAATATATTGGTATATCCAGAACCTGCAACATGACTATGACAATGCAAAAAAATGTGAATGTACTAGTATGTTGGGGAGCAACCATTAGATCAGAGAAATGGTTAAAACTTTAGCTTTATACAAAGTTATTTCCTACACTGGCTCAAGTCATTGCAGTGCCTGTTCTTGGAAATATCAATTTCAATGTCTTGATTAACTACTTAATTTTATTCTTACTGTTTTCCTCACTTTTCAATGTCCTTAAATACTGTAGTCCCTGACCACTGAGCCATGATGGGTATCAGTCTGTGCCTCTTAGGAACTCAGCTGCACAGGTGAACTGGTGAGTGAGCAAAGCTCCCCATTGGTCACATCACTGCTAAAGCTCCATCTTCTGTCAGATAGGTGAGGCATTAAATTCTCTTAGGAACTCAAACTCCACTGTAAACTTCACTTGTATGAGATCTAGGTTGTGTGCTCCTTATGATAGTCTAATGCTTGATAATCTGAGGTGGAGTTGTAATGCACTTGAATCATCCCCTCATCCCCAGGCCATGTAAAAATTATCTTCCATGAAACCACTCTCTGTTGCCAAATAGTTTGGGGACCACAGTTCAGATGCTAGTGTAATACAAATGCAAATACATAGCTTCATTTAAGTATTAGTGATTTCAAAACTATGACTAGAATATTTAATACTCACTGTATACATCTCTGCTGGTTCTTTAAAGAGGGAGTATATACAATGTATTAGTTAAAAGCCTGCAGGGACCAAAGGAGACTACTCAGATTTACATTCAGATTTTTGTCTCAGCACTGGACCAGATCTGTTGACTTGAGCAAGTTACATAACCTCATTATGTCTCATTTTCATGTGACAGAAACAATAATAGTATCTACTTCCTAAATATAGAGGTAATAATTACAGATCAATAGGTAGGCAGGTAGATAGCTGGATAGATAGAGAAACATATAGTATTTAATATGCATCTAACAAAAGCTAAACATTTAATAAAAGTTTATGATTATTAATATTATTATGACATTATGGTTTGATCTTCACCAGTGACAATTACCGAAATCATTTTTTAGCAATACTTTACGATTTCTAGTGTTCAAATGCATAAAGAAAACAAAAGCAAATCTTATCTATGTGTTAATTAGCAAATTTAAATTTTATGAAAATAACCTACTTGTAATCATTAGTAAATAGCAATTGAACTAACATACTACTAATTAGAATAAGACATTTCAAGTAAACAAAACTTTAGATATTCTTTTCAGTCTTTATTTGGCTTTATCCCTCTAAACTTGTGAGGATCCAACATTAAAAACAAAATCCTGATTTATGCCTTAGAGAACAAAGTATAAGCCAGGGATAATTCATTGACCTGACAAAAACTACAGCAAAAAAGAGAAAAAAGTCAATGAGATTTGGTGATCGTTTATCACTCACTGTGACTGGGTTTATCTCTGGGCCAAAATCAATAGTGTTTGGGGAAAAAAAAACCTTACATGGAAGAATGCACAAAATGTCTTACTATTAATATGTCTATCTCTTTTTCTTTTATTTACTTTTTAATCTAATGTATTATTCTTAATGAGACCCTTATATATTAATATGTAAATAGTGTAGTTTATCTTTAAATGACAGCAGAAATAAAAAAGTAAATTTCCTATCTTGAATTCACCCTTGTATTTGGGCACATTTATATTAGTACATTAAAGTTGACAAGATACTTAATTATTTTAACTCTTGTTATACAAAATCATACATCAGTTGAATTTTAATGAAAATTTTATAACATTTTTCCTGATGATAATTATTCAAAATAATAAGAATAAACATTGGAAAGTTTACATAAACTTTGACTATCACTATGCTTTTTCTCTAAAGATAAATTTCACATTATTTTAAGAATATTTCATATATACACACAATATATAAGAAATGGAACATTAACAATAATTGACCAATCTTAATGTGCTGAGTAATTTATGCACGACATACAATATTTTATTTCAATTATCCTACTGTTTGGGAGCTGGCCAGATCTAGGACTGAGCCTCAAATAATTTTCTCAAGTAATTGATACTTTCAAATTTTATATTTGTAAGCAGTAAATTATAATTATAGCATATTGATCCCTTCATAAATGCCACATATTAGCCTCAAAATTTTGCATACTATATATTATTTAGTACATGCAATACGTTTATGACATGGGTATTAATATTTTTCCTAATGTATAAGTAAGGAAATTGGCAAATCATGCCCAAATCCCCACCTTACTTCCTATTTCAAACCATTCCAGATGTGTATATTACTTATGTTAGGCACTCCACAAAGATGCTGCTTAATCTCTAAAATTAAAAAAACAACAAGAAAAGAGAAGCTAATAATTCGAGAACAGGAAATTGGTGGTAGTTGCCCAATAATAAGGTTTCATTCTTCGATGAGAACTGTGAAGAGTGTGATGTTTGAACCTCCTTCTCAGCTACCAACTTAGCCTGCCACAGCTCTGTACAAGTTGGTAGAAGACACAATATGTTGGGTCAAAGATAAGGGATAGTTTATTATTGATAGGAATAAGATAGCCAGAGTATTTGTGTTTTGGAATAGTTCTCCAAGTCACAATTTGCCCAAGGTGACAGCAAGAAGGCTGCAAAAACAGTGCATTACAGGAGAAGCTTATTTTTGCATACACGGACTATTTGGTGATGGTTAGACGAACTATCTCTATTTTTCAAGAATCTTTGCTGTAGAAAAAAAAAAAAGAACCCTTGAGAAATAATTTAATACAAAGGGTTGCTAATACTTTTCTTCACAAGATATATATATAAAAATATAAAAGACTGAAACAAAATTGTTCTCTAATACCTCCTTAATTTTACAAATATGAACTAGTATTCAGATTCAGAACCCATTGTCTGAAGTGCTGGCCAAGTGCCCAGGAGAAAGGTCCCTTTAGTAACACTCTGTTTTACAACATTAAGTATATACCAAGATGGTTCCCAGAATTATTCTGCAAAAAGATCTATAACTATTTATTGAGGTTTCAGAAGAAAATGTCTTAGGATCCCAATATTTCTAGAACTTTTAGGTTTTCAATGTTATCCAAAGAATTTTGGCCCTCCTCTTAAGGTGGGGGCCTACACAGACCACATAATATGTGCAAATGTAGTTCTGGCTAATGTCTGACTCACAGTGTGTCCACAGATTATGTAGGCTTGTCCAGTGGTCATTTACTGTGTTTGAGGGCATAATCAGAACTGATGCACTTGGCTTCAGGACTACATACTTGTCTGTGTTGTAAGAGTTATCATAGTGAAGAAGGAACATATGGATGGAATGGCCATTGTAGCAGACAAGATGCCCCTCAAAATGGACTTTCACTTACCAGGTATAAAATTGAGCTAGCTACTGCTTCCTTTGAATGCTCAACTCATCATCAACAGACATTACCATTGAGTCCTAGATTCAGTACAATCCTTCTAGAAAAATAAGTCACGTGAGTGCAGGAAAATTGATGTCATTGATATTCTTCTATTCATAAGGATTTAATTCTCATATGGATGTTGTGTCACCTTTTTTGCCAGAAGAGGCTTAGTCATAATCACTTTCTAGGGGCTTACTATGGTATGGATTCCCACATGCAAAATATCCTGCCAGAGAACCCATATAATAGCAAAGAAAGTGGGAGTAAGCACTTGACCATAAGACCCACTGGTCAGGTCACCTACTTACTGTACCATCCGTAGGCATGCAGCTTCACTGAACTGCACCAGCTTCCTAAATGTGTATTGGAGCACCAGTGTAGAAAAAACACTATGGAAGGATGGGTTTACCTTTTAGGGTATAGAGTACATTGTGAATCAAACAAGTCTATATGTTGCTGTGTCATATCAAAAATTATGAGTCTGGGACCCAAGGGATAGAGCAGGAGGAGCTCCACTATCATAACGCCCCTTGACTCAGTGGAGAATTTTGTATTTCCTGTCCATATACTCAGTACTACACAGTGTTGGGGGTCCTGGTCCTCAAAGAGGCACATTTTCACCAGAGGAGAAAAATAAGAGCACTGTGGAATACAAATTAAGGTTACTATTGTGATTTTACAGAATTTTTATGCCCAGAGAGGCTGAAGAAGAGAATTATATTGGTAGAAGTAATAGACATTGATCTGAAGGAGGCAGGGAGAATGTACATGGAACCCAGGGAATTTGGGGAGGCATCTTCTAGTGTTCCTTTTACCTTTGTAATTGTGATCATGTGTAACCACTTCAGTCTGAGAATGATGTCATTATCAATGGTTCATATGATCACAAAATGAAGATATGTATTACAAAACAAGTAAGACACCAAGACCTACTGAGGTGAGTATGAGGGAATTGTAAAATAAATAGGCAAATTTAAAATGGATAAGAATGTTGGTTTCAGTCCCAAGATCCAATGTAGCCACAGGGGTTGCCGTTCATATGACTAACTTCCTTCTGATTTTCACTTTGGAAGGAAAAACCCACAGGACCACGGAGAAGTCGTACACAAACCAGTAAGAAAATTAACTTGTGCAGCACAAAGGGTGAAACATATCAGCCGTGAGAATGCATTTCCCAAATCTCTAATGTACAGAACCCAATTAACCAACTGCTCCAGTTCCTGTCGTGTGAAATGCATGCTCATATTTTCATTAATACTTTCTCTTTAGTTGCTCCTATTTGGTGGAGCTTGTGTCCTAAGGCAGATCCATTCCTGGGAGACAGAGATTTTTCCTCTGCTCAATGGTCTTTGGTTGATATCTCCCTCGGGACCTTGTTAAATTTTCTTTACACAGTGTCAGTGTCTAACTTGGGTCCATCCACCCATTTCCTTCCTTCTGCGCTTCAGTGGGGATCAAACTGCATAGAGATACACCTGTTCCCCAAGCTTCATTTTTCTCCCTTCCCATTTGTCTTACAGATACCTTACATAATAAAAATCCTGACATAATTAATCAAGTTTTGGCATCTAATCAATCTGTACGACCACAGTAGTTACTATTAGCAGATGTGAAATAAATGGTAAATCATCTTTTCTTCAACAGACTGGCCAAGAATTAGAAATATATGCAAAATAGAAAAAATAGTAAATAGAAAAATATTATCCTACTGACTTCTAAACTGCTTTTTCACTTTCTTATCAAATTCTTCATCTCATTGTTAACTGTAGATTTCTGAAATTCTCATAATTTCTGGTGTAGCAATTGATAAATCAGTTTCTCTAATCACGCTTAGGCATCTTCACCTACCCTAATCTCCCTGACAAGCATATCTATATTTATGTGCAAAATAGGTTATAATAGTGCAGTCTTATCATATAATATGTCAACTCTTATATTTTTCTGGTTTGTATTACAGAGATGTTGGCCCCCTACAGCTCAATTTTATGGAATATTTTTAGAAAAGATAGTATTTCTTCTTTAAATCTTTGATTGAAATCATCAGCAATGACATTTAGATCTTGACTTGTCTTTGTAGAAAGATTTTTGACCTCAAATTTAATTTATTAGTTACTTGTTGGAATATTTGTATGTTTATATTTTTGCAATTAAGCTTTAGAAGTTTGTATCTTTTTAAAATATGTATTTCTTTTAAAGTTAAATATATTACCATAAACTTGTTCATAATATTTACCTATTATACTCTAATATCTACAGAAACTTTAATGATGTTCCCTCATTCATTATGGCATTGGTAATTTTAATCTTCTATAGTTGTTTGCTTAATTCTTGTTTCTAAAGATTTATTAAAGATTTATCAATTTGATTATTTTAT
>CAUYON010101841.1:0-18793 GCA_963573935.1 Arctocebus calabarensis | reverse complement strand
GCCAAGGAACCCATACACCTATATATACCCTGAGACTAAAGGCCTGAAGGAGGAGACGGGGAAAGACTGGGAGAGAAACGGAGAGAGCTTCTCTCTCCCCACTAGAATTCTCTCCCTCTACCAGGAGCTTTAGTGTTTTCTTTATTCTTTTCTGTAAATAAATTCTGTCTTACCACTGGGGGAAGAGGGGGGAAATAAATTAATGAAGAATAATAAAATACATGTATTTAAAAAAAAAAAACGTGGGTTTGAACTGCAAAGGTCCACTTACACATCACTTGTTTTTCAAGAAAGTTACAGTATGCCTCTCTCTCTTGCCCCCAATGCCTGCTTCTACCTCCTCCACCAGACAGCAAGACCAACACTGCTCCTCTTCCTCCTCCTCAGCCTTCTCAACGTGAAGACCACAAGGACGAAGAACTTTATCCACTTCTACTTAGTGAAGAGTAAATATGCAGTAGAACCTCCGTAGTCAACCACCTCCCTACTCTGGCCACCTCCTTCACTTGACCTCATTTCCATAGACCAGACACACACCACATGTACTCAACAGAAATTCCCTTTGTTGACCATGTCTGTGTGTTGACCAGTTTGTTATACTCCCTTGGGTGGTCAACTTGCAGAGGTTCTACTGTATTTTCTCTTCCTTACGATTTTCTTAGTAACATTTTATTTTCTCTAGCTTATTTTATTGTAAGAACACAGTATGGAATACATAAAGTATGTGTTAAGAACTGTTTATCAGTTGGCTATCAGAATTAAGTTTTAGGGGAGTCAAAATTTATGCATGGATTTTTTTTTTTATAATTTTATTGAGTTTAACTATATATTCAAATACCTTTCATTCAATTCAGCCGATACATCCTGGGTACCTCCAGTGTTCCGGGCCTCATGCTAGGGGATCAAAGTTGATTAAAAATGGCCTAGGGTATCCTAGGGAGAATGACACACATACGTAAATAACTATAGCCCTGGGATGACCTGGACTAAGGTTTATAAAAAGAAACACAAATGCAGGAGAGGAGAACAGACGACAGTATGTTCAAGAAAGTTCTTCAGCATCGGTCCAGGAGAAGCAAATTCATAAACACTTAATGAAGGAAGACAAATGCATGCAAATAAACAGGGGTGGGGGGCCATCATGCTCAAGGTCTTTCCTGCGGGAAAACCCTGCCATTCTATGTTTTACACAGCGTGGAGGGATGGCCACACAGTCCTGGACATTTGGCTGGTTCTGACCCAATAAGGCATTTTTTCCATCCTCCTCACCACCATCCTACAATTGTTCCATTCTACTACTCATGAAAAAGCTCAATAACCAACAAACCTTCTTCATATTTTTCTTCTCTCTCTACAGTATTTAGAGATTTTAAAGTAACCTACAGCCTAGCTCTCTGAGTTTCCACAAATACAGAAGCAACACACACCCCCACGGATTTTTTTTTTTTTTTTACTCAAAATTTCAGTTTCTAATATTCGAATTAAATCTTTTATATCTCTCAACAAGACCTATCTACATAGGGTTTTAGAGGTTGGAAAAATAGAACTATACTGTCTTTTCCAGACTATTCATGTTTTATGGAATAATAAAAAGGCATAATGCTTCACTAAAATGAACAAGCTGTGTTCTACCAAGTTGAAGGAGTTCACGTGTTTGATTTTTTTTGGATGGGCGTGCAGTGAAAGTATTATTAATACACGCAAATCCTACTGAATTCTGATTTCCTTCAATTTCTCCCAGATGTCTTCAGAAAAACGAGGAAACCTGGCTCAACTAGAAAGAAAAGAAAGGTGTCCCTCTATTTTATTAATGCTTTAAAGGAGCAACCTTTTACCATCATCCCTCCGCAGTACTGCAGCCACTTCAGTGTCTGACAAAGAGAGGAAGAATCCTAAGCATGCTGGTGCCTCCATTATGCTCTACTGTTGAGACCTGCAGAGCAGTGGTAGTGGCTTCTGGAATCTGCCTGCCTGTCCTCAGGCCTGGGCTGTGCATATTCTGTCTGTGAACCTTAGGCAGGTTATATAACCTTTCTGATCCTCCATTTCCTCACCTGTTAAATGCTTTAGTAATATCTAACTCAGAGAGTTGTGCTAGGAATTGAACAAGAATGCACTGATGTGAAGCCCTTGGTACAGTGCCTGGCATATAAGGAAGCGTGCGTTTTTTGTTATTAACCAATTAATATTCTTATTCCAACGCAACCATTAGCTGATTTGCATGTTAGACATTTCAGTTAGCCTTTTTAGATCTTGATTCTCCCTACATCCTTCTTCCTTCCAGGGATAATAGGGGGAAAACTAAGGTCAGATCTATAAAAACATTCATGCTACGGGAAAACATTAAAATCCCCTACTAGGCTCGGCGTCTGTGGCTCAACGGACTAAGGCGCCAGCCACATACACCTGAGCTGGCGGGTTCGAATCCAGCCCAAGCCCGCCAAACAACAATGATGGCTGCAACCAAAAAATGGCCAGGCGTGTGGTGGACGCCTGTGGTCCCAGCTACTTGGGAGGCGGAGGCAGGAGACTCGCTTAAGCCCAGGAATTGGAGGTTGCTGTGAGCTATGATGCCATGGCACTCTATCCAGGGTGACAGCTTGAGGCTCTGTCTCAAAATAAATAAATAAATAAATAAATAAATAAATAAATAAATAAATAAATAAATAAATAAATAAAATAAAATAAAATCCCCTACTAATTTTTAAAGCGCAAGCTGCCTTGTTGTGTGGGGCACCATGTCAGGAGGTCTACAAGGTAAGGAACTAAGGGCAACCTCCGGTTAACAGCTATTAAGAAACCAAAATCCTGAGCGGTGCCTGTGGCTCAAGGAGTAGAGCACCAGCCCCATATACCAGAGGTGGTGAGTTCAAACCCTGCCCTGGCCAAAAACTGTGGGAAAAAAAAAAAAGAAAAAAACACCAAAATCCTCTGTCCCACAGCCACAGGGTACTAAATCATGCCAACAAAAATGGGTTCTCCTTCAGTCAGGCCTCAGATGAGACCACAGCCCTGGCTAACATAGAATCACTTCCATGTGGGGTCATAAACAGTTGGCCGAGACAGGCTGTGTCCAGATTTCTCACCCACAGTTAGAGAGATAATAAATATATACTGTAGGGTTAAACCACTAAACGTGTGGTAATTTGTTATGAGGCAATAGAAAACTAATACTATTATAGATGTTGGGGAATGCAGGCAGACACATACACATATGATACTAGATATATACACAGTTCCATTTCGTACCATTGCTATAATGATTTAGCATCATCGGAACACTGCATCAGAGAAGGACAGGAAACCATGGACAGATATTTCGGAGTCAATGACAAAAATATTCTCCATAGGAATGGGGTATAAAAAAAAATTAAAGTTTTCCATGGCACTTCAAACATGTAACAACCAGAGGTTTTGTTGTTAATTTTTGTTTTCAGTTTATTTTCAAATTAGGCAAGTCAGCTTTTTCTGGACGCCAAATTGGGCAAGAGATGTCGTCAAGGTCCAAATCCTCTTGCCAAACTATGTTACCCTATGGGCATGATTGGAAATCTCTCGAGGCTTAGTTATAGGAAAGGTTCACAAAACAGACGCCCAGATTGGACAGCCAACATGCAACTGAGTTCATGTTAAATATGCTCATCCAAATCAGAAGGTCAGAAATGTTTGTGACAATGTGGGTTCTGAGTTCATTTTCTATTTAATTTCCATAATTTTCCAGCTCCTCTCACAAACAGATACTGTATGCTACTCAGCCACTGGCCTAAGGCTCTTAGGTAACGTCCACTTCCATTTTATTTCTATCTCCACATAAATCCAGATCTTTAAATTCTTCATCAATCTGGGGCCTTCTTCAACATTTTCTACAGAACTGGGAAATTTCAAAAGTAAAACAGTTCCTTGGCGATGATCATATTCTCTAATTTTACCAGAGAAATTGTAAGGCCCACAAAAGTCGAATAACTGACTCTAATTTAAAAGTGGGATCCTGGGCTGGACACGGTGGTTCACGCTTGTAATCCTAGTACTCTGGGAGGCCGAGGCAGGGGGATTGCCTCAGCTCAGGAGTTCGACACCACCCTGAGCAAGGGCAAGATTCCACCCTTACTGAAAACAGAAAAACTAGCCAGGCATTGTAGTAGGTGCCTGGAGTCCCAGCTACTTGGGAGGCTGAGGCAAGAGGATTGCTCAAGGCCCAGAGTTGGAGGCTGCTGTGAGCTATGATGATGCGAGGGCACTCTATACCTCGGTGAGCCTGGAGGGAAGGAGGATGTCTCTCCCTGAACCTTTCCTTTCATCTTTCCTGCACCTGTCTGTTCAGAGGTGGCAACCTCTGCTAAGTACTGAGTTTGCTGGGGAAGCGTTTCTGGAAGTATCAACCATGAATGGAAGAGCTCTCAAGTGGCTCCTCTGCAACTTACAGGCTGGGGTGACATTCAAGATCCACCAAATTTCTAACATTGTTGTCAATTCTCAAGAAACATCAGCCAACAAATTCTCAGCCCCACTGCCTAAGTGATGAGCTAAGGCACAACATCATCACACTGTTCTGTGTAGTTCAACGACCGCAGTTTAGGGGAAAAGACAGAAGTAAACCTAATCATTGAAATATAACAAACATTTACAAAGGCACACAATTTTTCTATAATTATCTAACTGCTCAACAAATGTAGCTCATCAGTCATGTGTCTGCCAAATTACTACTAGAAATAAAAAGATGACATAAGAAAAATGGTGTCTGACTTGAGGAGGTTACAGTCTAGAAGTCGAACATTTAATAATTCTAACATGGAACCTGTATTGTGCATTTACTATGTGCTAAGATGGTCATAAATGCTTAGATGGATCAACTCCCTGAGGTTTCACTGCAACTCAGTGAGGCAGGCACTACTTTTAATCATTTTATTCATGAGAATAACTGAAGTACAGGAAGGGTTAAGTGACTTGTCCAAAGTTCACGTATTAGTGTTTCAGCCAATACCTGCTTACTGTGTTCTACACATAATTCTAGGTACTAGGGGGACAGCATTGAGCAAGAGGAAAAAAGTATGGTTTCCATGGAGTGTACATTCTAATGGAAAGAGACAAACTTTAAGCAAAAAAACAACTAAAATCAATTTCAGAGAGTGACAAGTGCTACACAGAAAAACAAAGTAAAACAGAACTTGAGACTCTGAGTCACTCATTGCTGAAGTTTCTCCCAGGTGACCTGCACTGCATGTGTTAATAAGCTTTTTCTGTTTCTCTCATTTATCTGTCTTTAATTTTTTAACACCTATCACCACCACCACCCCCCCCCACCCCGGCCTTAGAGTTCCTTATGTCTAAAATGACGTTTTATTACAGATAAGGGGTCTTCCTAATTCTAATGTTCCATGAGTTGAGGATTAGGAAAAAGAGAGATGTCTCTGGTGATCTGGAAAAAAGCCAACTGCCCATGGTACGGGATACTGACCCCACGAGACTCCAAAGCTCCCAGAGCCCACAGCTAGGTCAGAGGACAAGGGTAATCCTTCAGGATAACCCTGGGTCTCCAGCCCTGGAGCAAAAGCGAAGGGGAGCAGGTGTCAGAAGAACACAAACACACACACCCTCTCCCTGGTTACCGGACAAGGACAGCACAACAGTGAGAGCTGGAAATTCCTCAAAATCTGACTCCATGTGTTACGGAGCCTACAGGATGACACTGTGGGTTGAGAAAAGACAGCCCTGCCAGGTCTGGGGTCACATGAATGAAACCACTTCTCCCTCCAGCTTATGTCATCGGTACGAGCCCCGTTTCACCACCACCGCCCACCTCCCCGACCTCAAAGTGCGAACCTGGGCAGGACTCTACAGCAACTTAACTCCAACGGGAGTCCCCACGCTTCAGGGAATGGAGACAAAGCCCTGAGCAACTCCAGTGCCTGGTAGGAGAATCCCCAGGGCTGAGAAAGAGTTCCACTTCCATAAACGTAATGGCTTTTGCTGCCGCTGTTCCCTCCCATCCCTCCTGATTCTTTTTTGCAACTTCCTCTTTGCTCCTTCCTTGTCTATATCCCCACTTGATTAGGGTATTCCCAGAATGTTAATTACATAAGGTGGAGAAATCTCTTTTTCAATTCAATAGAATCTGTTCATATCACAAAAGTCTTCTAAGGAATCTCGTGAATTTGGAATAGATTTGATAACATCATTAAAAGGAAGGACGATGCCAGATCAGTTTGACGTGCACAAAAGTGCCAGAAAAGTGTATGTTTCACATGAGCCTGTCTTCAGTATCCTTTGACAGATTTTTAGCAAAATTCTGCAATCACAAGGTACAGAGATGGCACATATTGAGCCACATACACCACCATCTTTCTGTGACCGAATCCACATTGGTTATCACTCAACAATCTAAGGGGAAGCGAGCAGGTTGATAAACTGATACATGGTAAATGCTGAGACATTTCTTTTTTCTGTATAGCACTTGCCACTCTCTAACATTGATTTTAGTTGCTTTTTTCTGTTTTTTGGGTTTTTCTGCTAATGCTTTGTTTCTTTCCACTAGGATGTGCCCTCCAAGGGAACAGTGATTTTTGTCTCTTGCTCACTAGGTTTTTAAGGAGAGCAAAAATAGCACTTCCACAGGAAAGGAAAAGAACATCTTATTCCATGCACCAGCAGGAATGTGTCTTCTAAAGAGAGTGGCGGGACAAACACATGCAAAAGAACGTGCAGATAATGATTAGGAGTCTGCAGAGCTAAGTGTCTGGAAGCAGAGGGAAGGCTGCACCGAATACCAGGACAATAACCAGGTGGAAAAAGAGTTTTTGCTGGGAGAGTTTTATAGCGGAGCAGAATTTTTAGACAATGCGGGCAGCGTATTTAGGCAGAGAGGTGCCCACTCTGTCTGTATATGATCATCCTCCCACTTCATCTCTGCAGTGAATGACATGAAATGTCTAATGACAGAGGACTGTCCCCTTGGTTTTAAGATGCCAGCTCACTGACTCCTCTGAAGGGGCAAATTTTTTGTATTAATTAAAGCAAAGGGATCTTCCCAAGCGTGTGTGTCCAGGTGTTCAGTGGCTGTACAATCTCTCTAGTTAGAGGGGGAACTGGCTGCAGATGACCAGCTGTTTTCTCTGAGAGCCTCCTGCTGTCCACTGGTCTCCCTGGTATCGTCCCCAAATTGTCACTCCTTCTAGCCACAGAGTCTCTGAGAACAGATGGGCAGCGCTGGATGTGAGTGGAGCAGCCTTCCCTGCAGCCTCCCCCGGTGCTTTGACACTGGAAGGCAAATGGATGGGACCAAGAGAGGGGACAGAATGAGCCCCTAAAGACAGCAGCAGCGGGCAGCAGACTGCTCCAGCCTGTGCGGTTGCTGTCTAGCCTAGTCCCTAGAGAGAAAAACCCCACTCCACCCCCAGAGGCTGTTCCCGCGTCTCAGTCCAGGTGAACTGTACTGTCCAAGCACACAGGCCAACAAAGACCAGAGGTGACCGGGCTCTTCCCCCCAGTCTGGGCTTCCTCTGTTGGCCAACCGTACATGCCACCCAGGGAGAGAGTGAGAGGATGTCACCAGGGCACAGATGCAGACTAGTCCAGAGTAAAAGCTAACGGCTAGCACCTATGGTCTATCACCCCAGAGCCAGAGACACAGCAAGCATTTGACAGGCCTCACGTACCTTCACTTAACTGCACACTGCATGGGGCAATCAAAGCCGAACCTCCTGCTATGGCCTGAGTGTACCATGTTCTCCCACCTCTCTAACTTCCCTAAAATCGTCTACTCCAACCGCCTCCCAGATCTACCTTGTGAACGCTGACTCATTCTCCAAATATCAGATCCAACACTATCTCCCCCTGCCACCCCAGACTTCTCTCCCAGGGAGAGGTAAGCACTCTTTCTCTAAGTATTATAGCGCATATCATGATGCATGCTAGTTCTCAGCTTGTATAAAAATCTCCCCATTAGACAGCAAGTACTTTAGGAGAAAAACCAGGCTTTGCTGGGCACAATGGCTCATGCCTATAATCCTAGCACTCTGGGAGGCTGATGCCTCTGTAGATTGCTTGAACTCAGGAGTTCAAGACCAGCCAGAGCAAGAGCAAGAATCAGTCACTACTAAAAATAGAAAAACTAGCTGGATGTCATGGCAAGAGCCTATAGTTCCAGCTACTCGGGGGGGCTGAGGCAAGAGGATCACTTGAGCCCAAGAGTTTGAGGTTGCTGTGAGCTATGATGACACCACAGCACTTTACCCAGGGCGACAGAATGAAACTCTCAAAAAACCAAAACCAAAAACAAAACAAAACCCCACATACACCCATACATTTAGAACCAGGCTTTATTAAGATGGTGGCTGCCTAGCATTCAAGGTCAATGCTAAGTAAAACAATGCAAAGAAAACAACTGACCTGATTAGACACATGGACGAGTAAAAGTGAAAAGTGACTGATCTCACAGGGAACATGGCTTTACTTTCGAAGAATATAACATAAGATGACATCAATAGGCATCAACTACAGTGAAGCCATGATGAAAGAAAGGGCCTACTGTGTGCCCAGAATCAATCCAAGCACTAGGCAGGGCTGGGTAGGTGGTGGGAGGAATAAAGTTAAATAAAATAAGATGGTTTCTGTCTTAGTCTGTTTTCTATTGCTTATAACAAAATACCCGAAACTGAATAATCAATAAAGAAATGAAATTTATCTCTTACAGTTTTGGAGACTGGGAAGTCCGAGAGGCTGCATGTAATGGGGATCTTTTTACCAGTGAGGACTCTGCAGAGTCTGAAGATGGTACAGCATCTCACAAGGCCATGGAGCTGAGCGTGCCAGCTCAGTTCTCTCT
The DNA here is from genome assembly GCA_963573935.1 of Arctocebus calabarensis. Taxonomy (NCBI): domain Eukaryota; kingdom Metazoa; phylum Chordata; class Mammalia; order Primates; family Lorisidae; genus Arctocebus; species Arctocebus calabarensis. Next base: position 9,972 of record CAUYON010101841.1, on the reverse strand, counting down.
CTTCCTCTTCCTGTAAAGTCACCAATCCCACTCCACGGTCACTCATGAATCCATGAAGGGAGTAATCCATTCCTAAGGGCAGAGCCCTTATGATCAATCAATCACCTCTTAAAGGCCCACCTCTCAGGACTGCCATTCAGGGATTAAATTTCAACATGCATTTTGAAGGAGACAGATATCCAAACCATGTATGTGTCTTGTTTCCTACAAAATTTATGTGCAACTTCTTCGTACCAAACTGAAACATAAAGGGTTTATCTTTACTGTGCTTCCCACAAACATTCTCCCAGCATATAGTATACTGCTGGCTTTCAAAGAACGGAGTCATATACACAAAGAGATCTTTTGCCCGTGGGCAACTAATTAAATATACACAAACATATTTGCGGCAAAACTGTTTGCAATCGCCAAAATCTTAGCACTAACCTGAATGTCTATCAGTAGGAGAATGAATGAATAAACTGAGTATGATCATATGTAACATTTTGTAGCCGACAAAGCAAATGAAGTGGTGAAATGTAGTAACATAGATGAACGTTAGCAGTAAAAACATTAAGTAAAAAAGTAAGCCCCAAAAGATTACATAGGGTCTGATGCTTCTTCTATAAACTTAAAAGACAACTAAAAAGAAATATGCATCTATCTAGAAGTATGCACACATACTTTTTATGTGTGTATATTTATGGTCTTATTTATTTATTTGAGACATAATCTTCCCTTTTTGCCCTCGGTAGAGTGCTGTGGTGTCATCATAGCTCACAGCAACCTCAAACTCTTGAATTTGGGTGATCCTCTTGCCTCAGACTTCCAAGTAGCTGTAACTGCAGGAGCCTACCACAGTGCCTGGGTCATTTTTCTTTTCTTCTTCTTTTTTTTTTAAGTAGAGATGGCATCTCATTGTTGCTCAGGCTGGTCTCAAACCTTACGTAAGACTACACAGAGATGAAAGAAAGTATGTAGAAAAGAAAAAAACGGAAGAGGCACACAAGATTCAGACAAGGTTACCTTGAGTAAAGGAAGAAAGGGGGATGTGGGAAGGTCCGTGATCTGGTCAAATGCAGGTCATTGCCAAAGTCCTATCTTTTATTTGGGGGATAGGTTTATAGTCACTGCTACAGATTGAATGTTTGTATCCCCCCAGAATTCATGCTGTTGAAACCCTAACCCTCAATGTGGTCGTATTTAGAGGTGGAGCCTTTCGGCAGTGACTAAGTCATGAGGGTGGAGCCCCCGTGAAAGGGATCAGTGCCCTTAGAGAAGAGACCTGCAGAGCTCCCTTGCCTTCTGCCACGAAGGACCCTCAGCAGTCCACCCCCGGGAAGAGGGCCATCCCCAGAACTCAACCATCAGGCTTCCAGCCTCAGAACTGAAAAACAGGGAGCTCTGTTGTGTATGAGCCATCCACTTTACAGACTGTTGTTAGAGGAGCCTGAACTAAGATAGTTGCCTATTTCATTCTTCTAAATAAAAACGTGAAGGTAACGTGCCATGAAGTAAGGATTATGACTAATCCCATTCTTTGTACAGGAAGTCCAATGCCAGTAAGGCAAACAAAAAAATGAAATTACAGGAATATTAGAACATAAGATGGACAGGTGTCCTGTAAGGAGGTGCAGGGGGCAGGGGAGGGAGGCAGAGGACAGTTGATGCCTGCCTGCCCCAAATTGATTCATGCCCGCCAGCCTGTGTTAGACGATGGACTGAAAGGCCAGAAATGGGCATCTGCACATCCCTTCCCAGGCTGTAGAGCCATCTCTTTCCTCCTGGCAGCTGCCGACTCCAGCTGTGGACGCCACTAGACGCTCTACAGTTACCTCAGCATCACAAAGCACTCACAGACCAGCATTAATCTCATCTTTTGAATATTCTGACCCTTTTCAAATTGTATCATAAATTTGTGCTTGTGGCACTGGGTACGTGGAACTTGTGGCAGGAACAGCACCGGGAGCCCACACTGGCGCATGAAAATCACTCAGTTCTACCTTCTTCCAGAAGCTACACTAAGCAGATGAAGCTCTGCCAGGGGGGCTGGGACCGTATGCCCTGGGGAGAGTGTGGGGCGGGGGGAGGGCAGGAGGGACTCCCAGCACGAGAAAAAGTGGTTCTGGAGAGAATCTGCCGGGGCGGGGGGAGTGTGCCCAGCCAGAATGCAGAAACACAGCCAACATCCACAAGAGACAAGACAAAGAACTCCCACTTCTCCAAACACCCTCAAACCTGAAACTTCAATTGATGTCAGCTCGTTGGTGTTTTTTTTTTTTTCTTTTCTAAAAAGCTAGGAGTCAACGGTTAGAACCAGAATGGCAAATCTGACCTGCTTACAGAAGCTTGCCTGTTAGTATAGCTGCGGACATTTTTAGGCCAGGATGACAGCAAACAATCACGTTTTCTTCCCAGAGAAGACTGGAGAAGAGTTAGCCATGGCTTAAAATAAAACAGTAAATGCACTATGCTATGTCTGCAAAGAGTCAAATCATGCCTGATGAGTGCAGCTAGGTTTGAGCACCACCCTGGTCCCTACTTCAAGCTGACACCTTCCTCTACATACCTTGCCGTGAGTAGGAATCCCCTAACAGCAGAGGCCTGTGTTATGGTATCCCCTGCCCCCGGCATTCATTCTGCTTCCATACTTTAAAATGGACTCCTTCCACGATCCCAGCAAACACCCCACATTTTCCCTGCCTGGCTGAGTCCTGGGCCTCCTTCCCAGTAAATAATCGTGGTGATATCTTGCCAAAACATTTCTTAATCACATATTTTCTTTGTCTAAAAAGAGTCATAGATGCAGTAAGTAACCTGTGTTCTCAGTCCTTCCCACATTTTCAGGAGCCCCATGTCATTTAATGCTAAGCTTGATTTGCTTCCTGGAGATACCACCACTTACATTTTATTTTGGAGCCTGTATTTAAATCTCAGATTAATCAGCACAGAGGAGAAAATTGTGGTTACTCCCTTAACCATGCAGTCTTGACCAAAGTATCACAAAGCATCCTTCTAATCAGCCTCTGGTACCCAGAGCCAGACCCCAAGGAGCAGCTAGAGCTACAGTGTATCTCCATATACCACCACTGTCCTCCTGGGTTCCAGGACTGCCTTAAAACGTGGATGCTTTGGCCCCAAGTCCAGCGAACCCTGAGGAAATGACAAGGCAGGTTATGCAGCGGGACTTAGGCTTTGTACAAGTTGTTGGAAAGCCCCCGAACACCAATGGCACAGTGCGTCCCTATGGCCTGATGACAGAGATCCTACAGGTGTTCATCCCTCGAGGCCAAGGGAGGAAGGACTAATGGAAAATCAAACAAACCACTGGACAGCCACAGGCTAAAGCAGACAGGATCAGGAAGCCCAAACTTGAACTACAGTGTCCATCCTACAATACCCAGTGTTCTTGTGACGTCTATGCTCTCATAACGATCATGTTATTCTACTGTTAAATTCATTCACTGGTTCTCCAACTGCTCTCTGGGTCAGGTTTGACCGCCTTTCACCTACACGGAGGGCCCTTTAATCACGCCTTTCACTCTTTCCCTATATACGCCAGCTTCTTCCGGGAGGCTCACTTCCTTGGCTCGTAAGGCCCCTGCTTCCATCAGGTCTTCCTAGAGTTCCCCGGTATGGACAAGACAGCAGCTCTGAACACAGGCAGCCCAGAATATAACAGAGGCCTCAACATTTCCTTGGCGTGGGACCTTGTGCTGGCTGGCTACCCCAGCTCAGTTTTCCGAGCTGTAAAACAGGAAGAATAATAGAAACGCCTTTCTCCCACGGCTGACATGAAGATTAAATGAGCAAAAACCTATAAAATACTTGATCAGTACTTAGTAGATGGCTGCACTCAGTAAACATTGGCTGCTCTTACTGCCGTTCTCACTCTAGTTCCCTTTAGCACATTTGCCTTTGTGCGTTTGGCATTGATGGCTTGCTGCTCCGTCCCCTTCCTTATCTCCTTACACACAATCTTATCTCAACTAGGCTATGGGTTCCTTAAAGGTAAAGACCACAGCTCACGTTCTTTCCTTTCCCCACAACACTTACGTGTTCTTAAATGCAAGAACACGACAAATGCTTAGTATTCAACAAACACAATAATATTGTACTTAATTAGCTCTACTTTTGCTAGAACTGTGCTAAGTCCTTCACATGGGCATAAGTTACTGATTTCACATACTAACTTATTTACGAAGTATGTGAATGGTGGGCACCCAGGGGTGTGTCTAGCATTCTCTTACTAAGAAAAAAAAAAAGGTATTGCCGCACACATTTAAGCTTTTAAGAAACAGTCACACTAGAAGTCAGAGCAAACTAAGTTGCTGACATGCAATCTCCGGGCCACTCTAAAATTATCCCAGACCCCTACTGACGACCACGGTGCACAAAATGTTCTCGAAGGGGCATGAAAGCTCATAAAAGTACAGTGAATTCCTGACAGATGTAAACAATAATTTCCTCGTTTACCTTTGACAGCTCCAGGTCCTGGAAGAGTGCTTGAGGAAATAAAGACAAACTGAGTCTACCATAATCTCCATCCCACCTACTGGTGTCCCCATACTGAGTAAAAATATCCAATCGTTAGTCCCTGGTGAACACAGGAGCGCTGATGTTTGGCAAATCAAGAAGACAAATCAGCAAAAGTAACAATTTCATGAATTACAAAATATCCACAGCCTTTATTGCAGCTGATGGTTAAGCTAAACAACCAGCACCTTTCTAGGAGTGACAATAATAGAATTTTTTAGATTAAATCAGAGACATCTTTTGTTTAAGATGTCTTATAACAAACTGGAATTTTACTTTGTGTTCAATTCAGCGGTGAATATTAACCTTGACAATTTTCTTGTAAAAAGAAAAATGTGAACCAACACATACCTCCACCATGGACTAAATGAAATGTCTACGAATGTTTAGTCTGACTGCGGCTGGCTGTGTTTGAGGAAAGACCGAGAAACTCCCAGTATGTATATGCAAAGACTGATTCTTTCAAATTCTTCTTTTAATGGCTGAGAAAAAAAGGTTGGAATCATCTACTTTTGTTCCATCATATGAGCGTAATACCCCATTTTATCTTTATTACAGAAAAGATTAAGACAAGAATGTGCTGTAATTTGCCCTTTCATTTCATTCAAATTTAATAGAACCCATCTTTTCTATGCATCCTTGATCTCCTCTCTACCACCCATATTCAGACATCCATGAAAATACACACGTGTGTGTACGTGTATTGTTGGTTTTTATATATTCGTTTCCCACTTCCTGGTTTTGCCCAAATAAGAAGAAGTATTAAAAAGCTGTAAAGAAAAAAAAAAAGTTCTCACTTTCATTTTACCCAGAAATAACCAGGAAGTGCCCCAAATCTCAAGAAGGAACCTGCCCTACAAAAACCAGAGCTCTATTATTACACACAGATAAGGATCTGTGCCCTTATGAGTCTGTATATTTTAAAAGGTTTTTAAGAAGTCTCAAGCCTCAGTTGCTTCTTTTTATCTTCTTCTGAAATGTCCAGGGGCAATTAAGCATAACTAATAAACCAAAATCAACAGCAAAGTTCCCTGTCAGTGTCTATCTGGACGGCTCTTTCTAGTTACCCTGTTGGAAAGTTAGGCACTGAAAAGTGACATATTACTCATGACCATAACTAAAGGTAGCATCACCAGGGAAGGTTTCTTGGTTAGATGACACGTTCCAAAGGCCCACCAAGCTGCCTGTGTGCTGGCAAATCTGTCTACCTCGGCCACTGTCCCCTGGGCTACCAAGGGCTGCTCCTTGTGGTCATCTAGTCCCAGGGCTCACATCTGTCCTCAGACCTTCCCTGACCAACCTGTACAGATTCACTCTGGGCCAGCCATTTTCTTTCCTATTACCCACTGAGCTTCTCTCAAAGCACTGATTGATAGCAGAAATTATCCTGTTTTAATTTCATATTTTGTTTCCTCACACTAGAATATTGGCTCTTGGGTACTGAGACTTACAGGCCTTACTTTTATATGCTGTAGCCTCAATGCCAAAAACAATACCTATTACATCTGAACTCCAGGTATTAATTAGATAATATGAAGACATTACTGTTAACTTTATTGGGTTTGCTAATACCATTTTTTAATATCTATTAAAGACATATACTGAAGTATTTAGAGATGTAACTACGAGGAAGTTATCCTTTAAAATAATAGGGTAGGGCTCGGCACCTGTGGCTCAACGGGCTAAGGCGCCAGCCACATACCCCTGAGCTGGCGGGTTCGAATCCAGCCCCGGCCGCCAAACAATAATGGCTGCAACCAAAAAATGGCTGGGCATTGTGGCGGGTGCCTGTAGTCCTAGCTACGTGGGAAGAGGAGGCAAGAGACTCGCTTGAGCCCAGGAGTTGAAGGTTGCTATGAGCTGTGATGTCACAGCACTCTATCCAGGGTGACAGCTTGAAGCTCTGTCTCAAAATAAAATAAAATAAAATAAAATAAATAAATAAAATAATAGGGTGGAAGAGGGGTGAGAAGTGTGGTAGAACACAGATAAAACAAGCTTAGTCATGTATTGATCGTTCTGGAGGCTGAGTGATGAGTAGCTACAGTTCATTACACTGTTCCTGTCACTTCTGAATATGTGTGGAAACTTCTCCGAGAAAAATCTTAAAACCTAAATGGAAAAATGAAACGGAATACTTCATCTATTTAACTAGCTATTTCCTTGATCTCAGGGTGGAGACAGACTTTCTAAGCAAAATATCAATGGAAACAAAACCACGAAAGTGTTTTTAAAAAGCTAAGTAAAACCTGATGCCCATTTAGTCTACCAAATTAGCAAGGATTCCAAAAACGCCACAGAGAAGAACCTATCAATTGTTACAGGCATTGATTTATCTGCCACTGAGAGAAATAAACCCCTCATTATCATTTATAATTATTTTTTATTTATTGAAAGAACTTTTAGATGTACACAAGATGTTTACATTTATCTTGTGCACACATTAAAAGAAAAATAAGTAAAATTAATCAGCATGGTTGTTCTTACACATAAGGCCAACTCCCTTTAATCACGTTTTTTTCCACAGTTGTCAATGTCTGTGACAAATGACTACCCTTATCTTTTATCCATGTGGCAACACACATCTGTGGAATTAATTACCAATTAATTTTATAACAGTGTCAAGAAAGATCATTGTCTTTATGTACATTTCCATATAGAAATTAAAGAAATACCTCTTCTACTTCAACAAAAGCAGAAAAGTTCAAGAGGTAACTTATTAAGTACATGTTATCAGGCGAAATCTCATCAGAAAAAAAAGGAGACACAAGAAAAACAGTAGCAACAACTACTCCTTAGGGAAGTTTTCTTTGGGCAATCTGTTTCTGAGTTTATTGTCTGGTGACATTTCTAGAAAAACAAAATCTGAACTAAGGCTCAAATTTGCTCTCAGTTCCTTGAGGAAAGGGAGTCACAGAAAGTAACAGTCATACTCCCAAAGATGTCTTAAGCTAATGTCCCCTTTCCTCTTCCTATTCCTAGTACTCTGAACTTACATATAAACGAGGAAATAATACAGTCTAGTGGTATATACACCAAGGCTTAAAATGGTTCACAGAGCCCTTCAAAAGAGAATGAGCAAATTCACTTATTAGAGTTCTTTTTACATTTTTCATTTTCATCTTACTTGTATTATAATTTAAATCCCTTACCTCCAATGGTGGTATTGCTATAAAAATGTGGTTAAGTCTTTTTTTTTTGAGACAGAGCTTCACACTTTCGGCCTGGGTAGAGTGCTGTGGTATCACAGCTCACAGCAACCTCAAATTCTTGGGCTTAAGCGATTCTCTTGCCTCTGCCTCCCAAGTAGCTGGGACTACAGGTGCCTGCCACAACGCCTAGGTATTTTTTGGTTGTAGTTGTCATTATTATTTGATGGACCTGAGCTGGATTCGAACCCACCAGCTTTGGTGTATGTGGCTGGTGCCTTAGCCGCTTGAGCTGTAGGCGCTGAGCCTGTGGCTAAGTTTTTGTGCTACCTGTGAAATATAAAATTAAGCTAGTCTTATAAAAATTCAAACCAAATATTACGTATTTGTGTCCAGTGCAGATTATTGAACCCAACCAAGACTGAATCTTTAAATTAAAACAATTAGCCTTGAAAATGAAAGTACAAACAAAAATATGCTATATTGAATTACTCACTGAATTGTGGTCTAATGCCCTTAACTAGTAGTGAAAATGAGCATTGTATTTACGGTCAGGAATTCTCATTTCTAATATCAGTCTTATCTCCTGATTTTCCACACCCTTCCATGGAAATCAGTGGACTTTTGTGGGTTTTGATACATGAAAAAAGAAAAACAAAAACAACAACAACAACCAGGGACCCAGCAGAACGGCACATGAAATTTGCTAAAAAAGTACAAATAGCTACCTTTAGCCATGTAAATAAGTGCATAAGGTTACAGAACCCAAATCTTTGGTATACTGTAAGATAAAGAAAAGGTAAGGCTGTGTTTGACACTCAACTTATGAGCTAAACAAAAATTATCCTTAAAAACAAAGAAACCCAATGGACTTAACGGTATTCCAGCTAAGGAACCAGAAGCAGGTGGCATACAGCTGCCCTAGCATGATAAATGACCATCCTTATCCTCCATCCATGTGGGGAGTACACCAGCCATATGAGAAAGAAATTAGGTCTATACTCAAAGGAATGCAGAAGAGCCTGGCCTCGTAGGCTTCCAAAAAAAAAGTCATCTTTACCTGAACCACCAGGAAACGTTGACCAGACTTGGAGCACCTTAACGTTTCCTAACTGCCTATGGTGAGACTAAAGATGATGCACATTTTCTTTGTCAACCCTGGGATCCAAAAGCAAAGAAGATTTTAAAGAACAGAAAGTAAAGAGCATCAGTCTTGGAAGAATAAAAACCTGAAATGAGCCTGAAATAAAAGGTGTGAGATTGAGCTGAAGTAATGAGCCACCCTCAGCATTCCTCTGTGAGAGGGAGACGGGCCAGGAGACGGCTCCTCTCAGGCCACTTTCTGATATGTGGTATCAATGTCTAGCAGCCCACAGGCATGGAGAAGGAGATCATGAACACCATTGGAGAAAGGCTCTAGTTAGTTTTTAAGCAGATCACTTTGCAGCCCAAAGATGAAATAGGAACAACTCATTATTATAACAAACTTTTTGCTACCTGTTCTTTTCTTCACACAAGTCTTTGGTGGAGGGAGTTCATCCCTGGACATGAGGAAATCAATGTGTTAGGGCTGAGTCTAATTCTGTGAGATGCCTGCCTCCCTGTCTTAGCTAGATGTGTAAGATGGACCCTTTGGGAATGAGGGCAGCTAGCTATAGCACCATCGTCACTAAGGGAGGAAGGAGTTCTTAACCAAATACAAAAGCAGCAAAGTACTCCACTATCCAAAGTAGTTTAAAAATGAAAACAAGGTAAACAATGAAAATATTAAATAATATGCGTGGGTCCACTGAGCTATTTAGTTCAAGCTTATTAGCAGTATACCTGAAATAAATTGATTGGCCCCCAACAACTGTAACCTTCTTATTTCTTTTTTTTTTTTTTTTTTCAGATTTTACTCTTTTTATTGGTGAAAACAAAGATTTTTTTTAAGGGTCGTTTTGATCTATGTATTCTAAATGGATCAGCATAGTTCCTAGAATAAAGATATACTCAATAAATTTTTAAGTTATTATTATTGCTATTTGTATAATTATTTTTAATAATTTTATTGAATCATAATTATGTACATTGGTGCAATCATAGGGCACGATTCATATACATTCCGAAATATCTCGATTGTACTGTTACAGATAGCCTTCATGGCATTTTCTTGATCACTATATATAGACATTGATACTCTACCTTTAATAAGTTTCACCAGTACCCTGCTAAGATGCACCGTAGGTGTGTTCCCACCAAATGCCCTCCCTCCACCCATCCTCTCCCCTCCCTAACCTTATTTCTATCAGTTTCTATCTGAAGGCAC
>CAUYON010101839.1:2500-26886 GCA_963573935.1 Arctocebus calabarensis | reverse complement strand
ACTTTTGTCCCTGTTAGCCAGTACATCTCCTCACCCTCTTTCACCTCGCCACCATCAGCAGAAAGCCTGAATTTGCAATATCATCTCATACCACTCTCTGCTGGGTTAGTGTCAGAAGAGGCCTAGCGGAAAGCAATGAATCACAACACCACCCAAGATTAACGCCACAGTGTCAAAAGAAATACCTGATAAGCCAGAAATCCTTTTTCCACCTGGAAATAAGGAGGATCATCTTCTTCCTCTTGGGTGTCAACTCAGGCCAGTGTGAACCAAGACTGTCACCTCCACCTGCTAACAATAAGACAGTGACCCCCGACCCCCACCTCCTGCTGCAGTGGTATTGGAGAAAGCTAAAGCAAAAGTTTTAAACAAGATCAAGTGTCGTACATAAAATGGTCCAGATTTCAATAAAATAAATCACTTATCACGCCAAGAACCAGGAAGATCTCAAACTAAATTTTAGAAAGACAAGTAAAAGATGCCAGTGTTACTGCCAAGAATGCACCACAGGAAAAAGGCAGTCTCGTCAATAAATGGTATTGGGAGAACAGGACACACACATGCAGAAGAATGAAATTGGGCCCTTGCTTTATACCATATACAAAAATCAACTCGAAATGGAGGAAAGACTTAAATGCAAGACATGAAACTGTAAAATTACTGGAAGAAATCATAAGATGAAAGGTCCACAACATTACTCTAGGCAGGGGCATTTTGAATGTGACCCCCAAAGCAAAGACAACAAAATCAAAAATAGAAAAATGGGATTACATCAAACTAAAAAGATATGCACAGCCAATAAAACAATCAATAGAATGAAGAGACAATATACAGAATGGGAGAAAATATTTGCACAACATATATGTGATAAGAAATTAATATCAAAATACATAAAAACTCAAACAACCCAATAATAGGAAAATAAGAAACAATTTTAAAATGGGCAAGAACCAAAATAGACATTTCTCAAAAGTAGAGTGACTTAAACAATAATTTATCATACACCTCCAAGTACCTGAAAGAGGGGATTTGAAATGTTCACAACACAAAGATATGATTAAAGTTTGAGCTGATGTACATACTAATTACCCTGATTTTATCATTACAATTGGTATGCATGAATCAAAATATCACCTATACTCCATAAATATGGATAATTATTATGCACCAATTAAAAAATAGAGATTAGCAAAAAAGTGCATAGTTATAAATACAAACACCACTAGTCATGTAGCCTCAGAGACTATCTTGACCACTGTAATTTTTGCTCCCTTTTACCCAAAGAGAGAGAGAGGGGAAAAAAAGTTAATTTCAAAAAGAAGCCCATACAAGTGGGCAATAGGTACGTGAAAAACATTCTCAACATCACTAATCATCAGGGAAATGTGAATTAAAAACACAAATATCACTTCATACTTGTTAGAATAGGCTATTATAAAAAAAAAACAAAAAGAAAGAAATACAACAGGTGTCACCAAGGATGTGGAGAACAAGGAGTCATGGTACACTGTTGGTGGGATTGTCCATTAGCATAGCCATCACTGAAATTAGTATAATGTTTCCTAAAAAAATTAAAAGTAGAACTACCATATAATCCAGCAATCTCACAGTTAAGTATACACATATATCTGAAGAAAATGGAACCAGTATGTTGAAGAGGTTGAAGAGACATCTGGCCTGCTGCGTTCACTGCAGCATTGTCACAATGACCAAGATAGAGAATCCACCTGAGTGTCCAGCAGTCAATTGACAAATAGTGCTAATGTTGGTGTCCCTTCAAACTCCAGTTTTACCCAGGCATGCAACTCCAGCCTGGGTGGGCAACACGCCTGAAAGTCTGATCCCTGAGAGGTGGGGTGAGGCTGCAACCAGCAGAGCTGTGGGGGCAGGACCACCGTGCCGTGCCGCTCCCAACACTGTAATTTGGAAACACATAACTTGTTTATTTTAATTTCATAGGCTGACAGCTAGCAAGAAACCTGTCTTAGGATAAATCATACTTTGACTCTCATCCACATCTGATTACATGATGTTTGCACAAGACTTTGAATTTTAGAGTTATGAGTTAACAATCAAATAAGTTAAGATTCGGGGGACCCTGGTATGAAATGAATATGAGTTGTACATGAGAAGAGCATGGTTTTGGGGAGGCCAGGGGAGGAGTGCTCACCAAAATTCATATGTTGTAACCTAATACCCAATGTGATAGTTTTAAGACATGGGGCCTTTAAAGAAGTGATTAAGTTATGATGGCTGTGCTCTGAATAATGGAATTAGTCCCTCATAAAAGAGGTTGAAGGGAGCTTTCTTGCCCTTCCACTGTGTGAGACGCACCAAGGCACCATCTATAAGGAAAAAAACTAACTGACACCAAATCTGCTGGAGCCTCCATCTTAGACGTCACAGCCCCCATTTCAGTTGTTTAGAAGTCCCCCAGTATAAGGCGTTTGTTACAGCCGTGTGAATGCTCAAAGACAAATGGATAAACAAAATGTGGCTTATACATGCAAGGGAACGCCATTCAGCCCTAAAAAATAAAATCCTGTCAAATTATACTGTTTTCAACAACATGGTTAAACATAAGGACACATTATACTATGCAAAATAAACCAGGGACAAAAAAACAAACACTGCATGATCTCATGTGTAAAAACTAAGAAAGTAGAATTCAACTAGGAAGCAAAGTGTAGAACGGTGGTTACCAAGAGCTCAAGTTTGTAGGGCAGGGGAAATTGGAATTTACTGGTCAAAAATACAAAAATTTGATTTGATATGAGGAATAAGTTTAAGAGATTTAATGTACAACACAGTAGTCCATAACAATGTAATATATACTAAAAAAATTGCCAAGAAAGATTTTTAAGTGTTACTACAAAAAAAAGTGAGGTGATGCATATGTTAATTACCTGGATCTAGCCAGTGCACAATGTCCATATATAGCAAAACATCATATGTTGTGTACCATAAATACATGCAATCTTCATCTCAATTAAAAATGAATATTTTCTAATGAAAATACATAGATTTTAAAATAAAAAGGCCAGTACCAAGATGGCAAAGTTGTTAGAATTTCTTGACAGTTTTTGAAACACCTGTGAAAATAATGACTAAATGAGAAATTATAAACATACTTGAAATAAATTAAAAATATATAAAACAGCTTCAAAAATAGAAGAGGTAAAGAAAAATAGAAATGTTGGAACTGAAAACGTAATAATGGAAATAAACAGTTGAGTAACTGTACTCAAAAGCGCCAGTTGAAAGACAGAGCTTAGAACACTGTTTATTTATTTATTTATTTATTTTTGTAGAGACAGAGTCTCACTTTGTCGCCCTCAGTAGAGTGCCATAGCGTCACACAGCTCACAGCAACCTCCACCTCCTGGCCTTAGGCGATTCTCTTGGCTCAGCCTCCTGAGTAGCTGGGACTACAGGAGCCTGCCACAACGCCCGGCTATTTTTCTGATTTTGCAGTTCGGCCGAGGCTGGGTTTGAACCCGTTGCCTTCAGTATATGGGGCTGGCACCCTACTTGATGAGCCACAGGCGCAGCCCAAGAACACTGTATTTTTTAAGTCACCAGACTATAGGCTGGTATATGTAACTGTATGCTGTATTTAAGAAATTCATTTCAAGTACTGAAAAGTAAAAGAATGGCAAAAGCTAGATCATGTAAATGTGAATCAGAGGAAAGCAGGCATGGTTATATTAATGAACAATGAAATGGACTTGGACTTGGACTTGATAAAAAATTTACCAGAGACTTACAGGGATCTTATACAATGAAAAAGTTATCAATCGCACTGGAAGACATACAGATCCTAAACATGTGTGCACCAAATAACAGAACTGCAAAATATATGAAGATGGAGCAAAGACTGATAGAGAGGCAAATGTTGAATTATAGCGAAAGACTTCAATACCTTGTCTTAACAACTGATGGAACAACTAATGGGAACATCAGTGAGGATAAAGAAAAACTCAACATCAAACGACAGACTTAACCAACCACAGCAGAATATACATTCTTGTCAAATGTTCATGGAACAAAAGCCAAGATTATAAGGCCATAAAACAAACCTTCACAAATTAAAATATATATATATGTTACCCGATGATGATGGAATCACATGAGAAAGATAAGAACATCTCCGAACATCCAGAAATGCTAGAATGCTAATGAAAATATTACACAATTCCCATTGTGCTTTCAACTTCTTAATTCACAGCAATAATCTCCACACTGGGCTCGGCGCCCGTGGCTCAACGGGTTAAGGCACCAGCCACGTACTCCTGAGCTGGAGGGTTCGAATCCAGCCTGGGCCCGCCAAACAACAATGATGGCTGCAACCAAAAAATGGCCGGGCGTTGTGGCGGGCATCTGTGGTCCCAGTTACTTGGGAGGCAGAGGCAAGAGACTCGCTTGAGCCCAGGAATTGGAGGTTTCTGTGAGCTGTAATGCCATGGCACTCTATCCAGAGTGACAGCTTGAGGCTCTGTCTCAAAAAGAAAAAAAATAATAAATAATCTCCACACTGGAAAATTAGAACAAATATCAACATTAACAAACTGATTCTCAAGACGCATTAGAAAACAGCAATAAATTATAACAGTAGTTCCTGAGTGGTCCTGGAGGATAACTGATCGACAGATGGATGAACGGGTGGTGGACGTGTGGATGGATGGCTTTTACTCTTCACACTGTGAGAGTGAAGAGCACTAACAAGGGCACTAACTTGTGTTATGTCTTTTATCCACAGTTGATTCATGAATTCTCTGGAGAAAGACCCCTAAAGACAAATCTCCCCTTTCTTCTTTGTACCAGTGACTTAAACGCAGGGATCACACAGAAGTTTTAACTGAGCGTAATGATTGATTTATTAACAATCAGACTTGATCTTAGTCAAAAGGCAGAGAAGATATGATTCATTAACAATCAATTGAATGAATTAGTTTATAGACATAGACGATTTATTCACAAATTAACCAATTAGCATTGATCTCTGAAGCACTGTCATAGATGTTTCATAAATTACTTTATTGTCAACTAATTCCTTTACATAAAGAACACATATGTGAAATGAATGGAAAACAAGAACCAAAGAAAAAGAGTCAATAAATGTGCCACGCATAGGTATTTGTAATTAAAGTTAACATTTTCCAATAGCCTGGTCACACATGCAAACATGTGGCCAGTCACCCATCTCTGTCACTTAACTAAAGGAGGCCACTGAACACAGATTAATGTGAACAAATCAAATGATGCAAGTGCCAAATAAAGTGTATAAGGATGGGAAGCCATGGTACAAAATCATGGTCAGATAAAAAGTGACAGTCTCAGTATGCTCTGCAAATCAAAGGATGTGGAGAACACGGGGACCCTTTGGCGGGTTTCATTTAAAGACACAAATAACTTTAGTGCGTTTTTAAAAAATGAGACTTGCATTGTAAAAGGTTTCAAACTGTATCATTTAAGTAATGGTTGCGGGAATTAGTGAAGAGAAATCTATGGGAAAATATGCTAATTATCTTTTAGCACATGAACGTCAATCACATGAAGAAGAAAGAAAATTCTGTATGAGTTCAACTTGCAACAACATGCTGAGAAGCCACTGCTTGGCTCAGTCTCAGGAAAAGAGAAGAGTTCCTGACAGGTATAGCATCTCAGTGAGTGAACGTGCTTCCCCTCAGAAGCCATCATGTCCTCACAGAAGAGTTAATTAGGCCTTGGGAGGACAGTAGCCAAGGGTATTATGAAAGAGACTCCTACAGAGATTGGGCCAGATGACTTTTTAAACCTATCAACTATCCTCAGATTCTGTAACTCTATCAGTCTAAGGCACAAATACTGGGGAGTTTCACCAGTTCAAATGCATGATTTTATTCAATCCTATTTGCCAGAATAATTCATACATAGCCTAAATTAAGGTTAATAATCTATAAAATTTTCAACTGGACGAAATAAATTGGGTCACTTAAGATCGACATATATGGCCTGATTTTCATAAAAACAGTGTTACAAATAATTCAACCAATAAGCCTTATCTTTTTATGGGGCCATTATTTATTATCCAATACTAATTGGCAAGTAAGGTTCTAGTCATAGTGATTGTTGTCGATATAATCCCTGACAACTCTGGCCTATTTGAATTTAGGAAGATATAAATCTCCTTGATAATGTCTTAGGACTAAATGGGTTCAAGACTCATAGTTGTTAATATAAAAGCAGTTTATTTCCTTAAATAAATATGGTAATGCTATATAAATGAGTCAATATACAGTATATGATAAATTATAAAATAAAAGACAACTTCATTTTTATGTGAATTATGCTTCACAGTACAAAAATACTTGCCTTCATTTTTAAAGATTAGATGTTTCAAGAAAAGCAATCATACCTGTAATTATGAGTAACAGTATGATTTGCACGATTAATGACAAAAAAGTGAATCTGTACCATTGAGGACTCACTTTCCAGGACTCGGCACCATTTAGGGCAACGACAACACTATATAAATATCAGCGAGATGAGTCACATAGATTTTGTGACAATGTAGCATAGAGTTCCAGTTTTTACTCCATTACATCTAATTTCCAAGTTTGGCCTCTGGAATAACTGAGTTAAGAGAGCAAGGCCTCCGGCTGAACATCATTGTTTATCCCTTGATAATAAGTGTTAAATCATCTCTCGTGATGCATGATGTGAAAAGAGACAACTGTGGAGGTAAGTGGCTTTAGGAGTTATCGCTCTTCTTAACATTTTTTAAGGGGAAACACTCAAGAAAAATACTGACAATACTGATGTCGGTGGCAGTTAACTTCAAGAAAATCATGATTCTTGACATTTTATTACTGACAGACTCAGAAACTTGGATAACCCCCTCTCTGGTAAAAGACTTATGTCCCTTTTTGAGGCCCTGGAGATAAATTCTCTAGGTTCTCTAAGATTTGTAAGGCATTATGTAAAATGAATAAGTAAACCAATATTTGTCTCTTAAATCTTCAAAGTATAAGAAAGAAACATGCCTAATGAGATTTTTTGGATATATAAGTGGAAGAATTTAGAAGAATTATTACAAATATGTCAGAAAAGCAATTTATGGCTCGGGAAATTGTATTAGATGAAAAGATGTTAGGAAAAGCATGTTACTACAGAATTTGTTCCATTTTTCTTTCTTGAGAAAATTGCTTCATGCACTACAAACACATTGATTAGGTAAATACAGAAGGCGACAAAAAAATGCTTATTGCTTCTTACAAAAGTCACTGAAATAACTGAACTCAGAGATGAGACACGTTAAAAGTCAAGGCAATCTGGCTAGATGGGAAAGATCTAGATTGGTAGGGAAGAAAAACGACATTATTATGTTATACTCACCACATGGGCAACTTGAGAAAAGTCACTTAATAGACCCAATGACCAGAAATATTCAGGTGGAAGTAATCACAATGATTGCATCATCATACTGAGTTTGCCCCTGCTGTGCTGAGTGCCTCACCCAGCTTCCTTTCCTAGTTTCAGACACTTAGGCACATTCCCTCCCGCCAATCTTCAATTTTCTCACTTGCAGTAAGGTTAAAGTTGGCTCTGTAGATGTAAAAGGTTAAATAGGATAAGGTACTTAGTACTAAACACAGTTCCTATAAAAGTTAACTTACAAATGTTTCCTGGTTATCATTAACTCCTCAATTCTACCCTAAAGCTAACTATTACTTAGAATGGAAAGAGACAGTGAAGTAATGAAATTAGATTAGAAGCAACAGTCATCATACCCACATGTAAATTTTATGATTAGAAGTGAGAGACAGGCTCGGTGCCTGTGGCTCAGCGGGCTAAAGCACCAGTCACGTACACCTGAGCTGGAGGGTTCGAACCCAGCCCGGGCCCACCACACAATAATGACGGCTGCAACCAAAAGATGGCCGGGCATTGTGGAGGGCGCCTGTAGTCCCAGCTACTTGGGAGGCGGAGGCAAGACACTCGCTTGAGCCCAGGAATTGGAGGTTGCTGTGAGCTGTGATGCCACAGCACTCTATCCATGGTGACAGCTTGAGGCTCTGTCTCAAAAGAAAAATAAATAAATAAATAAATAGAAGCGAGAGTCACCATACCCCCATGTAAATTTTATAAACTGGCTGACATGTTTTGTTTGGCAAACTATATTTAGCCAAGGATGTTTTTATTTTCATAGTTTGAATTATTTCTCCATATATAAAAATAGACTTCACAAACAAAGGTTGATCTACAGCTTTCATTAAAAATGTGAACTATCTGAGAATGTGAGGCTTGCCAACTCAAGTTGTAACCCTCAGGGTTCAGAACTGCTCTTTGTATTAGAAATTCTCAAGTTTGCTATAGTTTCTACTTTTACTATTATCTCCTCAACAATGAGAAGCAATTAATTGCAATTTACGACAGTCTGGACAAAATTATGAAAAACAGCATTATTTTATTAGATATTTTTCCACAAAGTTTACAAACCGAGTGGTGCCCTCCCTTTGTTTGAAATAAAGAGTTTCTCTTTTTGTTTGAACTACCTAGATAAACGAAATAAGTGTTATTTCCTAGTGTGTGTCATATCTGTGTATGTCATATACTATTTCCCTTCCCTGGGTCTATTTCCTCTGCAAATGTACAACAATACATAAACCATACATGTACATGCGTCTTCGCACCTGTGTATTTTAACCAGTGGAATTCTGCCCGTAAGGAATCCTGATTAGAAATGCTAATGTGTCTCAAAATATGATGGTGTTTAAATGAGCCCAACATAGTAGAGATGTTCCAAGTAAATTATTTTTAATAATCAAAAAAACTCAACATTCCTTGTTTATTAAAGGAAGTGTCTCCCTCTTTATATCTTTTAAAGATTATGTAAGTAATGCCTGAGGTAACTCATCTTAAATTCTGTCTTGTATAGGAAAAAGTAGACTATAACTCACTGGGTAGTGTGCACCTTGAAGAAATAAAGTATTCCTTAGCTTATGTAACATTTTCCATTTGGGCAGTACCACAGCTAATTGTATTCATCTTATATTTCTGAAATTCTGCATTAGGGAGTCAGACACGAAGCAATGTGCCTACCCATGTGCACACACAAACACACACACAAAGAGAAGAAAAACATAAAAATTACCCAAGATCATACAGCTCATTATACAAGCAGAGCAAAGGGAATTTACTAAGAGGCAGGCATTTCAGTGAGACAGAAGATATAAATCATTTCTGAAGTCTTTAAAGAATGCTAGAAAAAAACATCCTGAGTTTTATTATTCTATTTAAATACACCCAAATTGATTTTTCTTTCAGTATATACAAATCTCAAAGAAAATAGAAAGATTTAAAAGACAATGACAGTAGAGTTTATAGCAAGTTTTATAAAGTGATATTCATTCTTTAAATATATTTATTCTGACATGTGAATTAATATCTTTTGTGCACACCTCTAGTCATTGTGCAGACAAAACTACTGAAAGAATTTGGCACAGGAATTAAAAATAATTATTTCTCTGACTGTGATGGTTAATTTTATGTGTGAACTAGAGTGGACTACGAGGTATCCAACATCTAATCAGACTTTATTCTGGATATATCTCAGGAGGTTTCTGGGTGAGAAAAACATTTGAGTGAAGAATTCTGAGACTGAGTAAAGTAGATCGGCCCTGCCAATGAAGGCAGACCTCATTCAATCACCTGAAGGCTGGAATAGAGCAAAATGGCTGATTCAGATGCCTGACAGCTTGGGTGAGACATTGACCTCCTGCGTTCAGACTGGAATGTGAACCGTCAATGGGTTCTGAGGGCTTCAGGCTTGGACTAAAATTTACATCATGGGATTGCCTCTGTGTCTAGCTTGTCCACTGTAAATCTTGGGGCTTCTCAGCCTCCATAATCATGTGAACCTGTTTCTCACTTTATTTATTTGGGGGCATATATCATATGTACATATATTTATATATAAAAATATATTTCATAGACATACAGATACATATTTAATTCTGTTTCTCTAAAGAATCATGACTAATACTTCAACCTACTTAAGGATTACATAAAGGTAAATTAAATTAATTACTTTACATTGAAGTCTCACAAAATTGTAGATTTTCCTATAAGTCTTTCTGAGGTAGGAGGGGGGACAACAATGCTCTTAGTAAAAAAAACTATAGCGAACATCAAAGTGATGTCAGTTATATCTAGATTTGAAACATTGCGAAGGTTAGAGAATTGGCAAGTCTTTATTCATGTTTTGTACTCTATATATTTTTAAATACTTTGGGAAAAAGTAAATGGATTGTCAAGAATGCTACTTAAGAATTTACTTAAATAATTGTGGCTTCTGAAAGGATATTACTGTTGTTAATTTTGTAATGGAAGGTAAATTTATCAAAGTAGAATCTCTCATATCCACCCTCTTGACTGGACACTTGAAGCTCATTTCAAGCATTGTTGACTTGAAGTACACAAGATATGATCAACAGAGAAAGAGTTTAACGTCACAGTCACCATAAGAAGAGAGGGGAGGGATTTATCAAATATATCTTCCCAAGAATTGGAGAAAGGTTTTGTAAAGATAATTTGTCAGACCAAGGGCTAACAATTGGGTCTTCTGCTTGGCTGGGCTTGGGGTGGAATCGTAGGGGTGTAAAAACTGACTTCTTTGCTGAGTCAGTTACTAGGTAGGGTGTCATAAAACCGGTTGAATAGATTCCTTCATATGGTCATCTGGCCTGGAAGATATCTCAAAAACTAGCCTTTGGTTTCACAAGGGTGATATTATCTATGAGAGCAACAACAACAACAAAAAAAGCAAAGAATCTTTATGATCATCGACTATATGACTCATGAGTAGTAAACAATTATAGGAAAGCAACCTAGGAAACAATGGCTGGTTATCTACACCATTCATATAAATAGATGTATATATTTCCCCTACCACAGCTCTCACCTCATAAACCTTCATTAATTTTGTAGAGGACAGTTTCTCGAGATGACTGTGAAGGGACATTATAAATATTCCAGTCGTATTCAAATATTAGCAAGAGGCAGCAGATTCCTAAAGTGAAATGTGGCATAGCAGGAAAATTTTCCAAGAATTAGAAAATGGACTAGAGGGAAAAAAGATAAAGAATGCTAGTAAGAAAACATAAAATTAAAAATAATGGGAAAATCATGGGGAAAATTGGGATTTTTTTCCTTCTCGGAAAAAAAAATAAACATCTTTTTTATTCAGTGTGGAAATAGACCAATATTGCCATGAGAAGACCAAAAGGTGGCAATAACAGAAATGCCAACTTATCAGCTATGGCTCTAAGGAAGATGCCAGCTGCCATTCCACGTGACTTAGGCAAGAATGAAGTTCTCAGTCAATGATGAATAATTATGAGTTTGCCCATAGAAAACCCACAGTACTAACAGCTGGAACATCCAAGTCAAATGACTTATTCTCTTAGGATCTTGGTTTCTTCAAATGGGTAAGGAGAGAGGGGACTCCATGAGCCACGACAATGGTTCAAGGTCTAAATTGCTATTACTTAGAAATCAAGATACTACAAGCAAAGATGAGAATTTAATACCTACATATTGGTAATTGTGATTATAGTAAGTACCACAGACAATTGAAGCTAAAATTATTTAAGGTAAGAATCTTATTAATTCACCAAATTATTATGAAATATCAAAGATATTTCTTTGGAGTTTAGTTTTCCAGTGTTTTAGGTTTTATGTTTTTTCCCTCTCTAATGAGCTGCCAGTTTGTTGAGATAAAATCTCCTATTTATTTAATTATGTTTTAAAAAAAATTGGGGGGGGGAAGGCTGAGGCAAGAGAATTGCCTAAGCCCAAGAGCTGGAGGTTGCTGTAACGCTACAGTACTCTACCAAGGGTGACAATGTAAGACTCTCTCTAAAAAAAAAAGAAGTTTGTTGGTTTGTTTTTTTTTTCAGAAAAGCAAGGGGTACTTTAAAGATTTATAGTTCAAAGCTCATCATTTAACTTCAAATATTAATTTTAAAAATATATATTTTGCATTTAGCTTATAATTTTTAATTATTAAGTTCTATTATTAATTAGAATCATTAAAAACTTTTTTATGGAATTGCCATTTGATACTTTATATTCAAAATATTTTCATTTTAATTATGATATTTTTTCTTTATTTTATTTTATTTTATTTTGTTTTATTTTTTGTAATTTTTGGCCGGGGCTGGGTTTGAACCTGCCACCATCCAGCACATGGGACGGGCGCACTACTCACTGAGCCACAGGCACCGCCCATGATATTTTTTCTATACCACAAATGAGAGGATTACAAAAGGAAAGTAATATTTTCATAAAACATCTCTGTTCCAAGTGCCAAATCGTCATTGTCTTAATGCTACCTATCAGAAATCTATTTGCTTAACCCCCATAAAATTAAGGTTCTCATAACTTAATGTTTTGATATTTATTCATGGTTTCTGAATAGAGATGTGTTATAATTTTACAGGAGAAATGTTGGTCTATTTTTTAAGATATAGTGAAGCAAAAATACACAACATGTAGTATGAATGTTGGTTTTTAAATGAATAGTTTATTAATGTATTTTAGCTGTTATTACTTTCCTTTTTTTCCAGTTATTTTCGAGATACTACCCAGAATTACTGTAGAAAACCACATTGTCTTTCAAATGCCCTTTTATAAATAAAACATAGAATAATCCCTTGTATCCTAAGAGCAAAGAAAAATATTTGCTTTACCCTGTACTGGATTAGCAGTCACAGACAATGCATGCATTTGAAGCAAAAGGAAAGCAGAAACAACAATATATATGTATGTCTGTGTGTATATATGTGTATGTATACATATGTGTGTCTGTGTATATATATGTATGTGTGTACATATATGTGTGTGTGTATATATGTATGTGTGTGTATATATGTGTTTGTGTATATATGTGTGTGTCTGTGTATATATGTATATGTGTATATATATGTGTGTCTGTGTATATACGTGTGTATATATGTGTGTGTCTGTGTATATAGGTGTGTATATATGTGTGTGTCTATATATGTATGTGTGTAACGTACACATACATATACATATCTATACATATATATAATGAACACATACATGTACATATATACATATATGTATGTATGCATATTTATGTGCTTATCTGTGTATATATATGTCTGTGTGTATATATAATTCAATATTTAATATATCAAAAGTGGAAAAAAATTAAACCTATGTTCTCTTTTCTTACTGCTATGTTACTTTTTAATATTGAATGTGGTAGAAAGAGAAATGAGACGGAAATATTTTCTGTGTCACATTCCAAGAACCTGCTGACATTATTCCTAAGCACCCTTTCTTTTAAGCAGTCTTGTTGATTGTCTCATTCATTACCGTTTTTCCTTCCGTGAAATAGGAAAACTATAGTTTAATAAAACAAATTGTCAGAGAGAAACTCCATATGCTTAGATTTCAGAAGTCATCGAACACCATCAGAGTACAATAAGGACAGTTATAATTAACCAGAAGCAGCAAAAAATGTTCTCAGTGATTTGTGGAGATGACTTGTATTTTTCACAGAGAAAAGAGGGGAAAATAATAGTGATCTCCTCCCTGACATGGTGGTAGTATAGAAAGGCAACAGCCACTGTTTAATTTGCCTTACAAATTTGCATTGTGGTGTGATTATTGATACAGAGATGATAACTTCTGGTTCATGCATATGTTTCCTTTAAAAATCAGTGATTTCTTTTTTGCCCAAAGACTGTAACAATTTATTTAGTAGTCATGTTTTGCAAAATTGGCCTCCTCCCAATCCCAGGGGTACAATTGTTCAAGAGATTAAAGTTTATTAGTTAGATTTAGGTTTTTTTTTTTTTTTTGAAGAGACTTCCTGATAATATCCAAGTACCTGCTAAAAAATTCAGTAGGGTCCTTGGCAGCGGGAAGTACAAAAAGAAATACTAAGATCTGAGGAGGCCAAACACTGGGCCCAGCTTTCCTCATGTAATCTTTGCCACAACCCTGTGAAATTGTTATTATGGTCCATATTTTACACCTAAGGAAACTGTGCCTCAATAATAAAATTGCCCAACACAGTAAGTTGTACAAACAGTAAGTGGTAAAGCAAGAATTTACCTCAGATTTCTCTAGCTCTAAAATTTCAATTCATTCACCAACACTAATTTTTTATTATATAAATATGTAATTTAAAGTTTCAAAAATAGAGGGTGAGGAGAGAGAGACAGAAAAAGCAACATAAGCTTGCCAAACTCTCCCTTCCCCGGTGTGGACATTAAAAATCAGATGAACCATTTTTTTCTCTTCTTATGCTGAAAAATTATTGAAAAGCAACAAAGAGAGAAAAACAAATTTTACTTTCTGCAAAAGTAAGAGATAATTATGTTGTCTTATATGCATGAAATCTACAGATGCCAAATTAAAAAGAATTGCTGATGTTCAGTAGAAAGTGAAAAGAAGAAGAATGGAAAGATATGAGGATAAAATATCAATAAAACTCAGAAAATACGAGCAAAAGTTTACTGCCTGTAGGTGAGACACCTACCATAAATAGAACAGCTACACTGACTACTTCCAACAGGTACAGGGACTGGAGTCGGCAGTACTATTGGCAAAGGCCTTTCTCTACCTTATTTCAGATGAACAAAAATTGGGCACTGCATAAAAATCACATAGTTCAGCCAGAACCATACCGGCAGGAAATGGCAGTCTTCGTGACAACAACAAAAAAATAGTGTTGTACAAAGCTTTGAAAACCTCTCTAGCCCTTTACTCTCCAGTGATACTACAAAGTGTGGCCCAGGAAAATACAATTTGAAGACATCTAGCAAAAAAAAAAAAAAAAAATATATATATATATATATATATATATGTATATGTATGTATGAATAAACAGAAAATTCAGAACAATCATTATTTTCCCTGGTGTACGCTTTTGTTTGCTTTATCGAAGATCAGTGAAAATAGCTCACATCACAAAGTCTCAAAGCTGCAGATCCTGGCATGGATTTGGAGAGAAAGGAACACTTTTACAATGTTGGTGGGAATGCAAACTAGTATAACCTCTTTGGAAAGAAGTATGGAGAATCTTCAAAGAACTCAAATTAGGCCTCCATTTGGTCCTGCAGTCTCATGACTAGGCATCTATTCAGAAGAAAAAAAATTCTTTTATCATAAGGACATTTTCCCTAGACTGTTTATTGCAGAAAAATGTGGAAACAACCTAAGTTCCCACCAATCCAGGAATGAATTAACAAACTGTGATATATGTATGCCATGGAATACTATTTAGCCATGAAAATGGAGACTTTATATCTTTTGTATTAACCTGGAAGAAGTTGAAATACATTCTTCTTAGTAACATATAAGAATGGAGAAGCAAGTATCCAATGTCCTCAATACTAATATGAAGCCAGCAGACGATCTAATACATGTCCACATAAGAGATAAACTCAAATCAATTCAAGGTGCAGGGAGGGAGTTGACAGAGAAGAGGAGAGAGGTGATAGGTGTGCTCCCACTTAATTAGCACAATGTTGGGGTATATGGCACACCTCTTGGGGGCCGGACACAATTATGAGGGACTCTACCTAACAAATGCAAACATTATAAACTTTTTCTTTGTACCCTCAAATTAACATGAAATTAAAAAAAAAACAAATAACAAAAAGAAGAGGCTAGAATGAACCTGGTGGTACTGGATTAAAGTCAGAAGTATTAATATAGAATAAATTTTAAAATACACTTTCTAATAAATAGACACAGAAATAAACACAACAGGGGTCAACGAACTAGAATAAGGATGTCCAACAACTTTAAAAAAATCAAAGGGTCTGATTAAAAAAGGGCAGAAGATTTATTTCAAAAGAAGACATACAAATCACCAATGGCTGTACTATGTATAAAAATGTTCAACATCTCTAGTAACCAAAGAAATGAAAATTAAAACTATAATGAGATACACTCTCCCCTGTTAAAATAGGTTTTATAAAAAAAATCAGTCCATAACAAACACTAGCAAGAATATGAAAAAAGCAGAACCTTTGTACACTGTTGTTAGGAAAGTACGTTAGTGCAATCACTATGGAGGACAGTATATACACTCCTCAAACAACTAAAATTAGAAATACCATATGACCCAGAATCCCACTTCTATGTATATATTCAAAGGAAGGGAATTCAATAAATCAAAAACACAAAAACAACTACACTCATATGTTTATTGCAGCACTATCCACAATATCCAAGATTTGGAATCAACCTAAGTGTTCATTGGTGGGTGAAAGGACTAAGAAAATGTGGTACATTGATGTGTAAATCTGTTATTTGCAACAACATGAATGGAACTGGAGAACATTAATTACATGAAATAAGCCAAGCACAGAAGAACAAATTCGCATGTTCTTACACATAGATAAGAACTAAATATTAAAATATTTGATCACATGGAGACAGAGAGTAGAACGATGGTTACCAGAGGTTGGGGAGAGTAGTGAGGGAAAGAGGGATAAAGTGGGAATGGTTAATAGGTACAAAAATACAGTTAGATAGAATGAATAATATTTGGTAGCACAACAAAGTGACCATAGTCAACAATTAAGGCTTTCTTTAAAATAACTTAAAGAGTAAGTAGAATTAGTATGATAAATGCTTGATGTGGTGGATATCACATTACCCTGACTTGATTAATGCACATTGTATGCCTGTATCAAGACATCACAGGTACTCTATAAATGTGTACAGCTATTATGTACCTGTAGTAATTTTAAAAAATTTTAAAAGAAACATAGATATATGTATGTATGCCACATAAGTGTACATACATGTATTTCCTAGCTCTATGACACCACAGATGCAGTGAGCATGCCTCATATCCATCTGAGGTTCTAGTACCATTTTCTAAAAAAATGAACTAGATCTCCTTAAAAAAAGTGGTTGATTCTAGGGCTAGAGCAGAGAATATATACAAGGTTGAGAGCCAAGAGCTTCTCATGATGCCAAAGTAATAAATTATCAAAAAAAAAAAGGTAATATTAAAAAGATACAGAAATGAGTATGAAAGTTCTTCAGATGCTCTAGTTATTCCCAAAGATGGAATAACTTGAACAAAAAACAAACACAATTAGTTGTTTTATAATCCATATAATAAAATAAATAATATGAGTCTATACAGATATTAATAAATATATGAACAAATGAAGAAATACAGAAATAATATTTCTTCATCACAGAAGATTTCCCATTAGTAAAAACAGACAGACTGTTAAGAGAGTAAATCGCATAAGTGTCCTTACCACAAACAAACAAACAAAACCAAGAGAATACAAGAATGCCTGGATAGGTGTTGGATGTGCCTATTACCTTGACTGTAGTGATAGTATCATGGGTGTATGTATATGTCCAAATTCATCAAACTGTATACATTAAATATGCAGAGTTTTTTGTGTATCAGTTATACCTTGAAAACTTCTTAAGAAATAAAGAAAGATATTAAAAAATGAGAAAAAGAAGGAAGTGAAAAAAATAAAAAATAAGGTATAAAGGAGAAATGGAAAAGTTCCATGAAATCACCACAGTAATCCCTGCCACAGGCAAGTTCAATGACAGACGCTGGAATTAGTGGGCAAATTTTAAGCAGAAACAGAATAGTGGCATAGTCTTGGTTATCTTACCTCAGATATTTAGTAATTACAGAGAAAAAGGTAGTAACTTTATGTTAGAAAATCCTAGCAGTTCCCTTTGCCAAATGACCAGCGTTAACATCACCTGTAGCATATACTGACATAACTTATGCTCTGATACGGTACCTTGATGGGTGCACCTGAGCACATCTCTTTGCCATCCTTCCCCCAAATGTGTAACCTTCATCTAATCATGAACAGACATTAGAAACCCAATGTCAGAGACATTGAAAATGTCTTTGAAAATGTGAACATCAGGAAAGACTGAAGAAATATCACAGATGGGAAGAAACTCAGGAGACAGGAGAACTGAATACTATGTGGAACTGAGAAGGGAAATTAGTGCAAATATTTGTATAACCTAAGTAAGTTCTATGCTTCAGTTATTAGCATTTGATCAAGGCTAATTTCTTAGTTTTGATAAATTTTCTATGGTTATGTAACAAGTTAACATATGTGCAAGCTGTGTGAAAGTATATTGAAACTCTCTGTATTATATTTGCAACTTTTCTATAAGCCTAAAATTATCTCCAAAAAATCTTAGAATTTAAAGTAAAATGAAATAAGCATATTTATTATGCAGTTGGTGGCCCGAGCATATGGATGGGGACTCATACAGTGAATTTAAAATGCTAGTTGAATACATCTAAAGACAACAACAAAATAATGACTTTAGTAATCATATTGTTGGTGGCAGGGCTATAGTTACTATTCTGAGACTGTTGCTTAGTTAACATGAGAAAAGCAAATGAGAAATCATTTGATATTCTAATCCTATCAACCCCATTGTTCTTGACAGCTAGACTTTTCAGCATGGGAGAGCAGCGAAAAGAGGAAGAAGTTAAATACATATCCCTCTAGCTCCGAATTTGAATTCAAAATATGAACTCATAAGCATTTTACCATCTATTTTTCTCATATCTGCTAAAAATCTCTAAAATAATGACTAACCAGCAATAATGAGCATTCCTAGAATATAGACTGGGGTCTCCAAATACTATTTTCCACTAAAAAGAATTATGTATCCTTGGAGAAATGGATGATTCCATGTCTAGCGCAGGACCTGGGCTAGACACTTAAAATGTATAAGATACACTTAAAATAGATAGGCATGCCAGATAGCAAGATAGGGCAATATGAATGCCAATATGAATGCCAATATGAATAACAACTGCAGTGTTTACAACGGACTGGCAGGTTTATGGCAGTGTGTCTCCAGCAGAATGTCTCCCTATGAATGATTCTCTGTAGTACCACATGGGGTAGGCTTTCACCAAGTTCTACCACAGTAACTTCTATGCCATCCAGTGAACCTGTGACCTCCAATAAGGTCTGGATCTCAGCCTGAGGTCTCTTCCTCAGGCATCTATTTCAGTCCATGAGGTAATGGCTAGAGCTTATATGTACTATCATTGTATTCTTTAAAGTTTTGTGTACTTCTTACTATCCAATCCCACATAATCCAATGCATTGTTGTAATTAATACATTTTTATATTGATATTTTCCTGTCAAATTACTGTGTGGTTTCTGTCTCCTGATTCATCCCTAGAAAGACATGAATGGTAGCATGAAGGGGACCAGAGTGGTCATGAGTAGACAGCTGCTGGGACCAGGTGACAGCTACACATGGTTTTATTATACTCTTCTATTTTGGGCTATATTCAAAATTCACAATAACAGCTAAAAGCAGATTTTAACCATTTTCTGTAATGAATCACATGACTATTTAGACTGAGTAATATAAAAAAAAGGCTTTAAAGAGTTCTATTACCAAATGAGTTAGTGCCAAGTTTACAAAAAAAAAAAGTTCAATTTTTAGACAGTTTACACATCAGAATTATAGATAAAGTATAGCAAACCTACATATGAATACATATATAGTAATTTAATTATTCAGAGATCTGGGAAGAAACCAACTGCACACTCAAATCAGAGCCATTCAAGGAAGGCATAATAAAGGAAACATTTAGGAAGGTGTAACAACTTAAAGATATTAACAGCCGAGCCATTGTCACCTGCTATCCCATATATAGGATAGTGAGTAGCTGTTATCAGAAACAGCTGTAGTGAAGGCCACATTGAAAGACCAAGGAGCACAACGGTCCAAGGTGCCCCCATAAGAGGTTTCTGACGTCTCCTTCCTCCCTCCTTCAGATCTGCTGCAGAACCTAACTGGACCCCAGGTGGCAAAGTCTCCACAGGTCTTCCTCTCAGGCAAGTAAGAACAGGGTGGGAGGGCACTTCTGGAGAGTCAGAAAGAAGCTGTGACACAGAGGTGCCAGAGTAAATACTCAAAGAGTAAAACTAATAAATAATACTGGATTATCAAGGAAAAAGTGAGGAAAGAGAAAGAAGAAACTTAGATACATTGCTGTGCATAGTAACCAACCCCCCAAAATAAATTAGTGTCCAATGTAGTAGAAAAGGAGAGCATTATGTAAACTTATAAAGGTAGCCATTGAAACAAAAACACAATCATTGTCCAATCTCTGAAAAGATACACACCCTCAAACAAGAAGAATATTGCCAAATGGCCTTTGACAGATGTTGTATATGAAACCCTATCTGTCCCACAGCTATAAAAAGTATGTTACAAAACTTGGATTTTTCTAAACTTTTATGTAAAAAATAATATCTTAATAGAGCCTAGTCCATTTGCTCTTCCCCAATTTAAGATGCAAGCTATATCACATACAAAAATTATATACCTGAATCTATTTGTGAACTTTCTACTCCATTTCATTTGATCCTCTATTCATTTATAAGAATCATTGTAAATTCTGAGAAGATGGCTGACTAGTAGCAACTCTTGGCAGAGGCTCCTGAGCAGAGGAAGAAAACTGGATGGAATTGGACTCTATGAAGCCAAAGATGAGAGCTGAGCCAAGAAAGAAGTTCGGCAAGCTATAACTCCAAGGAAGAAAATTCAAGAAACCAAATCACAGGGATTCCTAAAGGTACAGATTTTCTACTCCAAGAGATTTTGGAGGAGAATTTCCCAAGCATTGCAATAGATCCAGAACTTCAGATAGCAGACAGTTTCAAAACCTCAGCAAGACTCAATCCAAATAAAGCATCTCCGAGACACATTGTGATTAACTTTGCCAAAGTTAAGATGAAGGAGAAAATTCTGCAAGCAGCCAGACATAAGAAAAGCATCAGCTACAAAGGGAGAAATATAAGAATGAACGCAGATCTCTCAGCCGAAACATTTCAAGCTGGAAGAAGATAGTCATTGACCTTCAGTCTCCTAAAACAAAACAACTTCCAGCCCAGGATCCTCTATCCAGCTAAACTGAGTTTCAGTTGTGATGGAGAAATCAAATACTTTAATGACATAGACACGTTGAAGAAATTTGACAAAACTAAACCAGCTCTCCAGGATATTCTCAGACCCATCCTCCACAAAGACCAGCACAATGCTCTATTTCCAAAGTAAACTCACCTAGAAATTTTTGAACAAAACCCAACTTCCACAGTGGTGAAAGGATTAAAAATGTCCACTGAACATCTGAAAATCATGCCACCCAAAATACAACCAGTCTTATCAATTCTCTCAATTAATGTGAGTAGTTTAAATTGTCCTCTAAAGAGGCACAGGTTGGCTGACTGGATACATAAACTTAGACCAGATATCTGTTGTATACAAGAATCTCACCTTACTTTAAAGGATAAAAATAGACTCAGGGTGAAAGTTTGGACTTGTATATTATAGGCAAATGGAAACCAGAAAAAAGCAAGGAATGCAATTTCAGTAGTAGATACAATTGGTTTTAAACCAACAAATATAAAGAAAGATAAGGAAGGTCACTTACATATTTGTCAAGGAAAACACCCAACACGAAGAGACTTCAATAATTAACATTTATGCACCCTATCAGAATGCTCCTCAATTCATATAGCAGACCCTAATGGATATGAACAACTTGATATCTTCCTGCACTATAATAGTTGGATATTTTCACACCCCTTTGGCGGTTTTAGATAGATCCTCCAAGAAGAAACTAAACAAAGAAATATTAGACTTAAACCGGACCTTAGAACAAATGGACTTTACAGATCTCTACAAAACATTTCACCCTAAAAAAAATTAAACATACATTCTTCTCATCAGTCCCACGGGTCATCCACCAAAATAGATCATATCCTAGGACACAAGTCTAACCTCAGCAAATTTAAAAGTGCAGAAATTATTCCTTGTATCTTCTTGGACCACGATGGAATAAAAGTTGAACTCAACAACAATGGGAATCTTCATACTCAAACAAAGTCATAGAAGCTAAATAATCTTAGACTGAATGATAGGTGGGTCAAGGACGAGATTAAGAAGGAAATCACCAAATGTTTGGAACAAAATGAAAAGGAAGACGGAAATGATCAATACCTGTGGGATACTGCAAAGGCAGAGAGAAATCTATAGCATTGGAAGCCTTCATCAAGAAAATAGAGATAGATAGGGGGCAGAGCAAGATGGCCCCTGCAGTCTCGCCCGGCCAGTAAATCCCCTGGCGACCGTGGGGCCCTGCGCCCCAAGCCTGCAGGGCTTCCATAGGCCTGCCTTCTGCCAAGAACTCTGCCTGCAACCACCAGGCCTCTGCAGGCCCGCTCCCCGGCCAGGAATTCCCCCGGAGCTGCCTGGCCCTGCACCCCGTGCTTGCCGGGCTTCTGCAGGCTCGTCCTCTGCTAGAAACTCTGCCAGCAAACACCAGGCCTCTGCAGGTCTGCACCTGGCCAGGAACTCCCCCGGCGACTGTGTGGGCCTCACACCTTAGGAAAAAACTAGGCACATCTATACAAAAAATAGAATAAATAATCTGAAGAAAATATCCAGAACCTAGAAATAGAAGTTTTAAAACCTGACACCAAAAATGCAATCCATGAAAGAGAAAACTGATAAATGAGCCTAATCAAAATTAAAATCTTTTACTCTATAAAGAAGACAAGAAGACCAGTTACAAACATGGTGAAAATATTTGCAAGACATATATCAAGACATATGTTTATAAAATTGTCAAAGTTCAGCAGTGAAAAATCTAGTTATTAAATAGGCAAAAAGATAGTGAACAGATATTTCACCAGTGATGACATAAACATAGCAAACAAACACACACTAGCATTGCTAGCCATTTGAAAATCTTAAATTCAAAGGACAATTAGATATCACTGCACACCTGTCAGAATAGATACCAAATACTGCCAGTCTTACACGGTGGTGGAAATGTAAAATAGCATAACCACTCTGGAAATACTGTTTGGCAATTTCCATTTGGGGAATGACAATTTTTCATAAAATTGTCTGATTTTGCTAACTTAAATACCATTGCAGAAATGAAAATTTCTTAAAAATCTAAACATGTACATATCACATGACCTAGCAATTGTACTCTTAGGCAATTTATCCCAGAACTCTGTATACAAATGTTCCCAGATGGTATATATTTAGTGGCCAAAACTGAAAACAACTCAAATATCCTTCAATAGGTAAATAAACAAACAACCTGTGTTACATCTATATTGGGGAATACCATGCAGCAGTGAAAAAGAACCAACTATTCATGTCAGCTTTTTATTTATCTACTAGAGCAGAGAAAAGTGAAAGTTGTTATCTTAGGGCAATAAAATATTAGAGATACTGTGAGGTTATCCACATTCAAAATGTTAGCCATATTTTGCTAACTTAAAGAGCCATTTCTCTACATATCCTCATTTTATTTATCAGATCAGGTCAGGAGAGAATAAAACTAATGGAATCACATTACCTGACATCAAATTATACTACAGAGCTGTTTAATGAAACCAGCATGTTACTAGTATAAAAACAGACACATATCAATGGAACAGAGAATCCAGAAATAAATCCACACATCTATGTGAACTTTTGACAAAGTTACCAAGAACATACATTGGAGAAAAAAAGTCTTGTCAATAAGTGGTGCTGGGAAAACTAAATATTCATATGCAGAAGAATGAAACTAGACTTTTATCTGTTGCCATATGCAACAATGAAACCAAACCGATTAAAGACTAAAATCTTAGACCTGAACCTATAAAAGTACTAAAAGAAAACATTTGGGAAGTGCATCAGGACACTGCTCTGGTCAAGGGATTCTTAAGTAATATTTCCAAAGCATAGGCAACCAAAGTGAAATTGGACCAATGGGATCACATCAAGCTAAAAATACTCTCTGCACAGCAAAGGAAATGATCAACTAAGTAAAGAGATGACCCACAGATGGGAAGAAAACATTTTCAAACCACTCATTTGTCATGAGATTAATAACCACAATAAATAGAACTAGCTCCAACAACTCAAAAGTAAAAAAACCAAATAATCCAATTAAAAAATAGCCACAGAATCTGAATAGACATTTCTGGAAAGAAGACATGCAATGGCCATAAGTACATAAAAAAGTGATCAACATCATTAGTTATCAGAGAAATAGAAATCAAAATTACAATGAGATATCATCTCACCCAGTTAAAATGGTTTTTATACAAAAGATAGGCAATAGGAATGCTGGCAAGGATGTAGAGAAAGGGGAACCCTCATACACTGTTGGTGGGAATGTAAGTTAGTGCAACCACTATGGAGAACAGTATAGTGTTCCTCAAAAAACTGCAACTGGAACCACCACATGACACAGTAATCCCATGTCTAGGCATACAAGGTTGGACAATTAAGTTCACTAAAT
>CAUYON010101838.1:0-35840 GCA_963573935.1 Arctocebus calabarensis | reverse complement strand
CTTGGGCTTAAGCGATTCTCTTGCCTCAGCCTCCCGAGTAGCTGGGACTACAGGCGCCCGCCACAGCGCCCGCCTATTTTTTTGTTTTGCAGTTCGGCCGAGGCCGGGCTTGAACCCGCCACCTTCGGTATATGGGGCCGGTGCCCTACTTGCTGAGCCACAGGAGCCGCCCGAGATATCAGTTCTTGATGGTCTCCTCAATTATAATTCTGCAAGAATGAGTTTGTCCACAGTGTAATATCTGATTGTCTGAACAGCCACAGTAATGTAATTGGTCACTGCTAACCAACCTATGACTGCTTGTGTTGGCTATCGTGGGGACAGTCATTATGAGGAAGCCTGTTGGATGAGAGATGAAGGCAAACAAGAGTCATTCAAGAAGCAAAGATGTCTATGTGGGAAATTGGAGTGCCCCTGAGAGATGGTGAGATATGTAGCTTTAATTTCTGAAGCTGTCTGATTCAATTTCTGTTCATAAGTATCTTCCCCAAAACTCTTGCCTTGAAGTCAATCAAATTTCTATTCTTTATAACTAAGGCACCTTTATTAAAAGAGCTTTATTGTAGGGGGTCTCTGTGTGACTCTGTGTTTTAAGGCCCATCGGACTCTACTTGGGCATCCAGGAGACATCATGAGCCTGTTTTAGTATTCTGGGACATTTTACGAATGTTTAATGAATCTTTGCTCTTTTTCATCACAGCCTTGCTATTAACCAGCATGGATGTGTATAGAAGCCCTGCACTGTGGTCAGGTTTTGAGAGTAACACAAACACAATTTATTTCTTATTTGAAATGACTGCCCACTTCTGCAGAAAGCAGACAAAATGATTGTGTCCATTGCAAAACGTGGCAGCTGCATTAGCTTTATTTTATATAGTTTGTAAGAACAGAGGACTAAACTGTAAATAAGAGTTTCTGTATTGGGGGGGTTAGTTTCAAATCTATCTGATGTGCTTAACTGCAAATACTACTCATCAATTATCCTTAAATGTTCCACTTAGCAATGGGTATATAACTTTTATAATTATTTAAAAACAAATTTATAAATTTTTGTTTCAAAGGACTGCAAAACAACCTCTTGATTCTGAATCATAGGAAAACAAAACAGAGGAAATTATGCTGCTGATCAAAGTTAATATTTGGGACCAACAGTTAATTTGGGACAGATTAGCCAATAGTTTCTTTGTTCATCTAAATAGTTTGTGTCTTTTAGTTTCTTATTAGCAAAAGGGAAAAGATAGTCAGCACAGCATCACAGGGTCACTAGAACTATTTCAAAGTTTGCTGCCAAATACAGTTTAAATACAGTTTATTTGCCAGCAAAGAATATGAGCAAATTAATGAGAATCAGAGGTCCAGAAATGCTGGGAGTTACCTGTAAAGAGTTTTTTTGTTTTATCTTCCCTGTAGCAAACTGTCTCTTCCCTCACAGTCCCCAAGTAAGCTTGCACAGGACAGGGGTAGGAAACATCCCTGAAAGCGCTGGCTAGATTTCACATCTACCAAATACTTAAGCTCTCTTGCAGATGTTTCCATGAGCATTTATCCAGCAAGCATTCATTCTGAGCAGACACTCTGCATTCTCATTAAATTTGATCAGCAACCAGCTGTGTCCCTGAGCTATAGCATAGCTCTGTGTCCTCAGGTGACTGAAGGGGACGCAGGCTTTTCCACTTACAGAAAGCCTCCTTTTGTGTCACTACACGTAGAGCAAGAGGAAGAACTTATAGTGCTAAGTGGTTCACTTCCAGGTCTTCTCCAATTAAAATGAGACTCGTACTTCTGATTTCACATCATTCTTTCTCAGAAAACAATTTTCTTTTTCAAAAAAGGATCAGATCTGTCAATTTCTCTGGGTTTTGTTTTCTTAACTGGAAAATGAAAGAGTTTCTAGCAGATGATCCTTTCTGGCACCAGATTTCTATGATTCAATCACAAATGTGAATTTCGATTGATGTTGCTGATATATTATTTAAACTTAAGCTCGAGTCCAAGAATAATATTTTTCTGAGATATGCAACAATATTATAACAACTACCACTGAATAACTTACGTTGAATCTGACACTACCTTGTTTAATCTTCTCAATAGCCCTGTGAGCCAGATTCTATCACTATATCTATTTTACGGATAAGGAGAGTGATCATAAAGAATGTTACATTCATAGAATCATAGAATTTTGCAGTTGGAATTGGAAAACATTTATTTACTTTTATATGAATAGGTTAAGATCAGAAATTGTATGTGATCTGCTCAATATTGAACAACTCTTACAAAAACAGTAATATACAGTGACCTAAAAGTTGCCCCTAAAGTCACCGTACATAGGGAAAATGGGAAATTGTAACTAAAGGTACTTATACTCATAAAATATTCCATTACAAAATTTTATAAAATCTTCTCTACATCTCAGCCACATTTTCGTAAAGTTTTGTAATGAATATTTTGCAAATACAGGTTCACCTAGCTATATTTCCTATTTACCTTATATATGGCGACTTTAAGGGTGACGTTTGGGGCACCTGTACAACTCAGTTGCTTCACGATCAGGCCAAGGTTCTTCCTACTTATGTCATTTAGTCTTACAATGGCATGTTACATTTAATAAACATAAATAGGCTGGGCAAAGGGGCTCATGCCTATAATCCTAGAGGTCTGGGGGGCTGAGGTGGGAGGATCATTTGAGCTCAGGCTGGCCTCAAACTTTTCTACGAAAAACAGAAAAATTCACTGGGCATTGTGGCAGTGTCTGTAATCCCCACTACTGGGGAGGCTAAGGCAGGAGGGTCACTTGAACTCAGGAGTTTGAGGTTGCTATGATCTAGGCTGATGCCATGGCGCTCTAGCCTGGGTGACGGAGTGAGACTCTGTCTCCAGTCCTCAAATGGACTCCCAGGCACACATTTAAACCACTTTTCTTTTTGTATTTTATTGGTGCAACTAACAAGTGTTTCCCAAATTTCATCAAATGTTTTTCACCAGTTCTTTTTAAATTGTTATGTTACTAGTCTTACTGGAAGTTACCATGCATATGCTGAAGAACTATGACATGAATTGCAAGTGTTGTATTTATTCATTTTCTAACCTTTTCCAAGTCCAAGGATGTTTAGACCCTGAGAATTTAAAGAGCAATACTTTTTGTTCTTTGAATAAATGTAATATTTGTTTTAAAATAGGGCAGAGATAGGCTGAGACCCAACTTTCTTTTCTTTTCTTCTTCTTCTTTTTTTTTTGAGAAAGAGCCTCAAGCTGTTGCCTTAGGCAGAGTGCTGTAGCATCACAGCTCATAGCAACCTCAAATTCCTGGGCTTAAGCGATTCTCTTGCCTCAGACTCCCAAGTAGCTGAGACCACAGGTGCCTGCTACATCGTCCAGCTATTTTTTGGTTGCAGTTGTCATTGTTGTTTGGCAGGTTTGGGCTGGAGTCAAACCTGCCAGCTCTGGTGTATGTGGCTGGGTGCCTTAGCCAATTGAGCCACAGGTGCCGAGCCCCAGCTTACTTTCTTATTAAGGAAATGGATTTGGAGGAATGTTGTTTACCTTTGGTGGAAGGCAGTGGTTTTCAAAGGTGGGGATATGTGTGATATTGTCCCCCATGCACCAGTTGACAAAGTTTGGAAACATTTTTTTGATAGTGATAATTGGACAAAATTATTGGGAGGTGGGGTGGGTACCACAGAATCTAGTGATTAGAGGCCAGAGAAGCTGCCAAAAGTCCTACCATGTCCAAGACTGACCTTTGCAATAATAAATTATTGATTCCCAAATGTGGATGGTGCAGAGGTTGAGAAACCTGGAGTAAAGATATATTCCAAATGTCCATTTCTCTTCTGCTTTTTCTTTCTTTCTTTTTTTTTTTTTTTTTTGCAGTTTTTGGCCGAGGCTGGGTTTGAACCCACCACCTGTGGCATATGGGGCCAGTGCCCTACGCACTGAGCCACAGGCGCCATCCTTCTTTTTGTTTTCTAATCAGGAGATTGTCTAACTTCCTTCTAGTTTACTCTTTTACATTTATATTAAATAACCAGTGCACAGAGCTATTCAGATTTATACTTGTACTGAAAAGGGAAAAAGCTTTGATGGGAATTTGTTTTCAGTTTTGAAATAGAGCGTTTTATACTAGAGAACAATATCTGTAACAGAGAGAACCAACTGTTCCATTGCCAACCTGTTTGGAACCTACTAATAGTATTTTTGAAATCTTTGACAGATGACATTGTGAGTTTCGAGGTTTAATTATGTATATCAATTTTATCTGAGTATGTGGTGTGTAGGTAAGTACTGACAAGTTAAGTGTAGAATGTGC
Organism: Arctocebus calabarensis; assembly: GCA_963573935.1. NCBI lineage: Eukaryota > Metazoa > Chordata > Mammalia > Primates > Lorisidae > Arctocebus > Arctocebus calabarensis. Next base: position 31,534 of record CAUYON010101838.1, on the reverse strand, counting down.
TTCTCACTCTGCTGATTTCAGACTGCATTTATAATCTTCATAGTCAAAAGTCTTTCCCAGGCTCGGTGCAGTGGCTCTTTCCTGAATTCTTAGCACTCTGGCAGGAGGATCACTTGAACTCAGGAGTTTGAGACCAGACTAGGCAAAAGCAAGAAGTTGTCTTTAAAATAGAAAAAAATTAGTTGGGGATGGTGGCCTATGTCTGTAGTCCCAGCTGCTTGGGTGGCCGAGGCAGTTAGATCCTGAGAACCCAGGAATTTGAGATTGTGGAGAGCTATGATGATGCCACTGAACTCTACCCAGGTTGACAGAGGGAGACTCTGTCTCCCCAAAATAAAAAAATCTTTCCCATGAAAAGGGAGAGATTTGATTTTTAGAATGTATTTTAAACATTGACATTATATCTTGAAGTCTTCAATCTGTATAATACTTGAATTATATGCAACATACATTCATACAGGACTATAAAGTCCTTTGTAAAACATAGATAGGAACCAATATCTGCCATTTGTGTGCACTGGCCAAGTGCAATACTAAATACCTAGTTCATATTACTACAGTTACCCTTACAACCAGTTGAAATAGGAACTAATATACTTCCAGAAGAAGAAAACAGAGATCGGAGAGGTTTAATAACTAGCTCAGAGTCAAGTGGCTGGGTGACAAAGCCCTGGCATCATGTTTGTCTGACTCTGCTCTCCAGGCCTTCACTTATAAGGTAGCACTGTTTCAGCTGGAGTTTGACACAGACACAGCCAGTGTTCTATCATGTGGCTTTTCAATGGTTAACGTCAAAGAGGACAAAACACATTGTTCTTCTCTTTTTTTCTCTCCCTCCCTTTCCACCTCCTTTCCGCCTTCCTCCTTCTGGAGATACAGTGCTGCTCTATCATCCAAGCTAGAGTACAGTGGCCAAATCATAGTTTATGGTAGCCTCAAACTCTTGGCCTCAAGTGATCCTCTCACCTCAGCCTCTGGAGTAGCTGGGATTTACAGGTGTGCTCCACCACTACCCAGCTAATTTAATTTTTTGTAGAGATGGGGTCTCACCACATTCTCAAACCACATTTGAGGTTGTTCTCAAATTCCTGTCCTCAAATGATCCTCCTGCCTTGGCCTCCCAAAGTGCAAAAATTACAGGCATGAGTAACCTGCACCAGCCCACATTATTATTCATGAGACTGACTTCCCCAACCCTGTCATCCCTATCTTTGTTGGCATATGTGAAAATAGTTTTAATGTTGCTAAAATATGATGTTTTAAGATGCTAAAGTAATTTTTTTTTTTTTTGTAGAGACAGAGTCTCACTTTATCACCCTCAGTGGAGTGCTGTGCAGTCACAGCTCACAGCAACCTCCAGCTCTTGGGCTTAGGTGATTCTCTTGCCTCAGCCTCCCGAGTAGCTGGGACGACAGGCACCCACCACAACGCCCGGCTATTTTTTGATGCAGCTTGGCCGGGGCCGGGTTTGAACCCACCACCCTAGGTATATGGGGCCGGTGCCCTACTCGCTGAGCCACAAAGTAATTTTTGTCTAGGGAATCAAAGCTAATTTGCCAAAGGGAAAGGATACATTTCACAGCTATTATTACCAAACTATGCAGTGAAGTGAAGGGCACAGTAACCCAAAGACCTACAATGTCGACATCTGCTACCTTGGTGCGGCCACGCAGCTCCTGGGGTTGAGTCTGTGGAAAGCGCCCCGGGAAGGTTTGCTGGGGAATGTCCCGATGCTGCTTCTTCCCTTTCATCTCCTGATTCTCCCCCTGAGCCTGAGGGGCTCTGACCGCATGAAGTCACTTTCATCCTGAGGGCTTGGTTCTCTTTCTGCAGTTTGGTGATCTCTGCCCGCATTTCCTGGATAACTCTCAGGAACTGGACATTAGGCACTTCCATTGCTCCTCCTCGCTGGCCTCTGATCTGGTTCTTTCTGGGAGCTGCTCCTTCCTGCAGGGGAGATAGCTCACCTTTTGCTCACGGGCCAAATGCACACTCTACCCTGTGGGTCTGGTGGCTGCTGCCCATAAACCTTTCTGAACAATAGATGTCACTCTTCATCCCACCTTTCAGCACCTGTGGATTAGGCTGTCAGGGGGAGGTCAAGGATCTTCATGACTTATTCATTCTGGGTTTTATTTTTCAGAACAGAGCTTTTCTTTCTATCTTTCATTTCAGATCTATCTACAGTTTTAGAATATTGCTTTGTGTTGGAGAAGAGGACATTCCAAAAATTTCCATTGAGGGACAACAGAGTTTCTTGTTTCCATCATGACCTCACCATCACCGTGGTCACTCAGTCTTTTCTCTGTTGCCACTTCTGGGATCAGGTGTTTCACAGGATGACCGACTGCCACCAGTACGTCAGAACGGACACATAAGGATTATGCCATGTCTTTTCTGCACTTTTAAACTAAATTATTAATTTTGACAGCAATCCATTAAGGAATGGTAACATTAATCACAAACTGTGCTATGAATTGCAGGGTATTATGTAAATATGATGTCGATAATTATACCTAAATTCCTTTCCATAAGCCGAGGAGGGACCATATACAATCAATCACTTTTCAGCAGGTTTCTGTCATATAAGCATTTTGCTCCTATTTGGTCCCAGGGTATTTGCCTGGGCAGAGGCTGCTTAGGGATATTTTGGGAATGTAAGAAGATACAATCTGAACATTAATCTTGAATGAGAAAGACGTTCAACAGAGCTTTCATTACCTATTTCCTGAAGAGGTTTCTTTGTGAGGAAATGAGAAGTACAAATCTTAAATAGCATGCACCCTGATAGCAGTATCTATTTGGAAATTCAATTAATGTTTAAACATAAATGGTCTTTTGCGACAGGGAGACAAGGATCAGAAAAATTTTCATGGTGAAAGTTTTCCTGCACATTCATTTGTTTGTATTTTCTAAGTATATTGATTTTTTTTTTTTGTTCATCCTAATAAATATTTGTGGTTTGGTTAAGGTTGCAGACAGGAACAACTGGAGAAGATATTTCTTTTTTATTCATACAAATTCATTTTATATGTTCAAGTTTTTCTTACTAAAAGCCAGTCTGCAAAAATAATGACGCTGTTCTGAGGTACAATTTTTACCTGCATTTAAATGGATTTCAGTAAACATTTACATGCCAGGGGCGGGGCCTGTGGCTCAAAGGAGTAGGGCACTGGCCCCACATGCCAGAGGTGGCGGGTTCAAACCCAGCCCCCGCCAAAAACCACACACACAAAAAATTTACATGCCAGGTGCTTTAGAGGCTCTCGAAGTGGATTATAGAAATATGGACTGTGGAATAAGATGGAATGGTAAAGGTCTTCCATCCTATCATTGACCTTGTATTAATGCTTGTCTTATAGGGGAGTCCTCTTCCTACCAAGGAATGCCACTTGCTTTCTTTTTAAATACTCATAAATGAGGTGGGTAGCATTATTATCCTCATTTTATAGTAGAAGTAGGCACAAAAAGTTAAAAGACTTGCCTGAGGTCAGGGATAATGACTCAAGAGTTTATATTACTCAATTACTCAATAATTGTCTATACTGTGTCCCCCAGAGTTGTACCTACCTTATCAGATATTTTTAAACTTTTTAATTATTATGAATATGTAATAGTTGTACCTGTTTATGAGACACTTTTGATACATTTCTACAAGCATACAATATGTAGTGATCAAATCAGGGTAACTGAGGTATCTATCACCTCAAGCATTTATCTTTTTTTGGTTTTGCTTTTTAGCTAAACTTATTTATGTTGACCAAAAAGTGGTCTTCGTGTGCCTTGTTTTTACCTCTTTGGAAAGACTATGCAACATGTCTAATCCTTGTTTTAATAAAAGTTCTGGTTCCATTATATTTCAGTGGGTCTCTACTCTCCAGAACAAGCACCCCTAATTTCGTCAGCTTTTTGTCATCTAGGATGGGTTCAAGGGCCTTGAGTCCACTTGGATTGTGCTTTAAGCATGTTTCCACTTGTTGATAGTCCTCTTGAAGTAGGAAATTCATGTCTAAAGACATTCTCGTTAAGGCATCTGATTAGCATGAACTAAAGTACTACAGATTCTGCAAAGCAATTTGTAGAAAATAGTCCACAGAAGTGGGGAGTAAAAATCATTCTTGAAATTGTGTTCAGTATTGAATTTGTTATTTCAGATTCAATGAATCTGTTATTTGGCAGCACAACAGAACAAAAAAATAACTTGTATAGTTATTGAAAATTACAAGGTTATTGTATAGTTATTGGAAATTACAAAGTAGTTACTATTTATAGACAATTAGATTGTATATCTAGAAAGCCCAAGAAGATAAATTAAAAATTTTATTTTGTAATCTACTCCTGTGTTACAAAATAAATTCTTAAAAGTCATTTTTTAAAAAATACCATCAATAACTACAAAGAAAAAATCTATAGCCCTCCACAAATAAAACGCCTAGGAATTTTTTTTTAAGTTTGTGTTAAAAAAAAATCTAGCATAACTGAGATACAAAGGAAAACTTCAGGGAATGGAAACTGTCTTCTTGGCAAGAAGACTAGATATTTTAAAGAAATCTTAATTGGACTTACAATTTATATGTTTAGCAAAAGCTCAATTAGAAGCTCAATGGGACTTAATGGCAAACATATTGATGAAATTTTTGTAAAGATCATCAGGAGACAGGGCAGCACTTGCGGCTTAGGGAGTAGGGCGCTGGCCCCGTGTACCCGAGGGTGGCAGGTTCAAACCCAGCCAGCTCCGGCCAAACTGCAACAACAAAAAAATAGCCGGGTGTTGTGGCGGGCACCTGTAAATCCCAGCTACTCAGGAGGCCTAAGCCCAAGAGCTAGAGGTTGCTGTGAGCTGTGATGCCACAGCACTCTACCGAGGGCGACAAAGTGAGACTCTGTTGCTAAAATAAATAAATAAATAAAAATAAATGAAAGCGAAGAGTGATTAGTTGGTAGTTAACTTCTTGGATTTTTCTAATAATATAATATGAAGTTATGATGATGAAAACAACAAATATTGATGAATTTGCAGGAAAGAGAAAGTTAGACAATTTCAATACAAATGAAAATAGCCAAAAAATAAAAATGTGCAAAAAGTCCAAGCCCATTAGTAATTTTGCAAATTAAAGCAATAAAATGGTGTTTTGGAGGGGCCCAAGAATTTAGCAAAGAATTGGAAAAATGAAGTTAATGCAAAAATGATTAATAATTGATAAGCCCTTTAGATTAGCAATTTAGCAATAAGCATCAAAGATATTTGAAAAATTCTTTATGTTAAATAATTAAAAAGAAACAAAATTCTTGTTTATTTATTTATTTATTTATTTTGAGGCAAGAGTCTCACTTTGTCACCTGTGGTCAAGTGCTATGGCATCATACTCAAACTCCTGGGCTTAAGTGATTCTCTTGCCTCAGTCTCCCAAGTAGGTGGGACAACAGGCAACTGCCACTACACCCAGCTATGAGCTATGTTTTTCTTTATTTTTTTTTTTTAGAGAGTTCTCGCTCTTGCTCAGGCTGGTCTTGAATTTGTGCTCAGGCAATCTAAAATTCTTAACTGTAAACCTTTAAATTCTACCTTCTAGAACTTACCTAAAAATGTAATTGTATATAAAGGTTTTTATAACAGGATGCCTACTGGACATTACTTTAATAGCAAAATTGGAAATGTTCAAAAGAGAATGATAAAGTCATAAATCAAAATAATATTCTGAACCTAAAAGTGTCGAGTGAAAAAATTAACATACACAACTGTATATAGAACAGTTGTATATGTAAACTATGTGAAAAAAATTGGAAATAGCCCCATAGGAAAAAAATTCGTATCTCTTTGTGGTAAGATTTTTGGATAAACATACATAGATTGACCCATGTATGTTTTGTGAATTAAAAATCCAGTTATTTTCAAGACTTCTATCATGAAAAAGTTAAGTATTGAACATAGAATAGGTAAGATGAAAGAAATTTAAAAACATGAGCCAACACTACATGTGCTTTGGATTTTTTGGTTGACTTTTGATGAAGTTAAGTGATGATTAAATCCAATGACTAGCAAAAACTGGCATTTCCTTATTTCTCTCATTTCTTTACTAAAGTAGTTCTTTCTGAAATAGTTGTCATAATAATGAAAACATTTGATATGTAAGACCTTTATAGAGTTAGTAAAGTTTTATATAAATGCTAGGACTGCTGGTTCTATAGTTATTTGTGATTTATTTTTGAGCATGTAATGTCCTGTGGAGTGGAATGGCCAAGGTTCCCCCACAGAGCTAATTTCCTCATCTTCTCCATCAGCCAGTAAACATCATGCCTCCACTCCAACATGAGTCAGCACTGTGGGAACGCAGTAGGTCTCTGGCTCTTCCCAGATCTAAAGGCAAAGTTCTAAAAAATAAAATTAGTCATAGTAGGATGCCTGCTTTTCAGACAATGGAGAGCTGGCACCGAGACCCTTCCTTCTATCCTCATCAAATAAATAACTGCATTTGCTTTTGTGGTCATAAAATTACATTTTGTTGGAATATGGTGTGCAGAGTTAACTTACAGCTTCCTTACCTGTCAGAACCTTCAAATTTAGTAAATAACAGAGGATGAGGAAGGTCAGACTAAAAAGCAAGGATTTTGACTAGATTATCACCACTTGATCGTATTTCCTTCTGTTGAGGAATATCCAATTGCCTTACTCTTTATGACATAATGGGACAATGTCACTCTTGTGAAATCTTGTGTCTTACTTTTCAAGCAGACATACATCCTGCTGTTATAATTTAAACGGCTGTTGAGAATTTCTACTTTTGCAGCCTTTGCCAAGAATTACTTTGACCTTGAACTTGATATGCTGCTCTTGTCACAGTGATTTCCCAGGTGACCAGAAGCATCTGGTATTGCAGCGAGCCCAGACACAGGACCAGACTTGACAGTCTGCCATTTTTGTTGTTGTTTTGATATTTGAGTACCACGAAGTGACAGAGCAGTCATGTGGAAAGGAAAAAGAAATGAGAAGTTTTTGATGTGCATAGGACCCACGGAATGCTGATAAGTCTGTGAGAGGATGTTAAACGATGCCCCGATCAACTCACATGAAAGAACTTAGCCACCTCCTATGCAGCCAGATGTGAGATCCTGGCTTGGCTAGCATTGTGCGCCTGAAGGGACTTCCTTGGAGACAAGATATGGGGGAAACATCCACCATCTGATATGTTGCCATTGGCCCTTGGTGAGTTTCTAATGAGAATAAGAATTTCAAGGACCTACGGAGACTGGCACGTGTCAAAAATTTGAACAGACATAATGGACAAGGTGAAGATCCAGGGTTCTAATTTCTTCCCTGTCAGTAACTCTTTATCAAATCTTACTCCTAAAATATAGACATTTCAAAAATTATAACTTAAATGTTTTACATAGAGAGTCGGGTAACATAAATGACCAGCGTGGCTGAGTTTGGCAACTACTGAGCTTTAGGCATTTGTTGCCATGAAGGAATGCAGCGTTTACAGTTCTTTATTGTCAACCTACAATAACAACGGAGAGAGCGGCTCTCAACATCAACGAGTTTATGAGAGAGTGGCTCTCGATATCAGTGAGTTTATGAGAGAGTGGCTCTTGACATCAGTGAGTTTATGTGGGAATGAGTAGAGCATCATGATCCACATAACATATATTGACAAGGGAAAGATTTAAAAGGCAAAAAGGACAAGTTTATGTAAACTGTTTTAAAACAAAGATTATTGGTCACAGGGGCCTTATTGTAGGAGCCAGCAATTACTCGCTGTTAATGCTGATTGTTGCTGTAAAGATGTCTTCGTAGAAGCAACTTACCTGGACTTTTTTTGTCTTGTCAGAGAATTCTTAAAATAGTTCTTACTGTAGGTACACATGCATAAGGACCTCCCAAGGGTCTTCATAAGAATTCTCATCTCAGACATTCAAGCATGAGGTGCCCTCCCTCATGACCTCCCAGCTCAGCTTTGGTTTGGATCTGTTGTAAGTGATTTTATCTTGCCATCAGCAGCGTTCACAAAGTTTTCCACTAGAGTCTGGGAATCTAGATTTTTTTTTTAGACAGAGTCTTACTGTGTCATCCTCGGTAGAGTGCTGTCACATCACAGCTCACAGCAACCTCAAACTCTTGGGCTCAAGCAATTCTCTTGCCTCAGCCTCCCAAGTAGCTGTCATAATGCCTGGCTAGTTATTTTTATTGTTGTTGTTATAATTGTTGTTGTTTAGCAGGCCCTGTCTGGGTTTGAACCTGCCTGCCTCAGTGTATGTGGTCAGTGCTCTAACCATTGAGCACAGGCACCGAGCCTGGGGAAACAAGATTTTGTATGAGATTTTCATATTTTAAAAGATGGATGACAAAAATTCAGTTAGGTTGAAGGAATAAGTTCTAATATTCAGTTGTACAGTAGGAAAATTATAGTCAACAATAACTTACTGTGTATTTCAAAACAGCTAGAAGACTTGAAATTTTCCAACACAAAGAAAAGATAAATTACCTTGATTTAATCATTACACATTTTAGATATTAAAATACAACATGTATCCTAAAATATGTATGACTATTATGTATCTATAAAAAATTTTTTTTTAAAAGGTGGACAACTAATTCAGTTTTTTATCATATACTGTATAAGCCCAACAGACAAATCTGAGGAGGTAGATTAAGTCTCTTATTTTTCCATGTGTGTGGCTTTTAGGAAAAAGGCTGCTGCTTTTTTCCCTTGAGAAGTTTTACAGTCTGTATTGCTGTGTTGCTCTGAATGTCTGTATTGCTCTCTCTTCTCAACTTCATATGATGGTATTAGGGATGGGGCCTTTGAGGGTAATTAGGTTTAGATGAGGTCATGAGGGTGGAGCCCCTAATGATGGGATGAGTGTCTTTATAAAACAAGAGACACCGGAGGGTCATCATTTGTCTTTTGAAAAAATGTGTTTTTTAGCTATACCTGGTGACCGTGCCCATAGTCCCAGGGACTTAGGAGGCTGAAGTGGGAGGATCATCTGAACCCAGTAGTTTCAGGTTGCAGCGAGCTGAGATTGAGCCACTGCACTTCAGCTTAGGTGATAGAGCAAGACCCTCTGTCTTTAAAAAAAAAAAAAAAAAGAAAAACAAATAAGTAAGCAACAATAAAATAAAAAAACCCCAACAGATTATATTGCTTCTTCCCTTGAGGGAGGCACATTCTCTTGTCTCATAGTGCTTGATACTATATTTTCCTCTAGAATTCACTTCCTTTTAATATTTCAGATTAATAAAGGAGTACATATGATTAAGTCACACAGTTTCTGTAGGGTTAAAGTCTGAATTGGTAGGTGTGTTCTTCACCTGGAAAGTGTGCAATATACCATGCAATGTACCTGTTGGGTGATAATTTACCCATCCCCTGAGTTTTTTCTCTCCTGTGTTCATGTAGGTGTCAATCTTGTAGTTCCAATTTATTACTAACTGTGGTGTTTGTTTTTCTGTTCTTGTGATAAATCACTTAGGAGAATGAATTCCACCTAGGTTGTTACAAAAAGTACAAAATCTCCACTGTTTGCATGGCTGCATAGTATTCCCTGGGGTACATATACCACAGTTTATTAATCCATTCATTTATTGAAGGGTACTTGGATTGTTTCCACATCTTTTTAATTGTGAATTTTGCTGCTATAATCATTTCACTGCAAATGTTCTTAGGACAAAACATTTCTTTTTTTTCTTTTGGGTAAATAGTGGGAATGCAGGATCCAATGTAAGTCTACTTTAAGTTCTTTCAGGAATCTCCATACTACTTTCCTTAGAGGCTGTGTCAGAAACAACCTACAAGTCCATGACTAAGGTGCCTTCATGGGACTTTAGTTATGGACCTCGTTCGGAGTTCTATCAGCGTCTTTGCATCCACACCAGTATCTGTTGTTTTGGGGCCTTGTGATGTGTGCTATTCTCCCTGGATTTAAGTGATGTCTCAATGTAGTTTTGATTTGGATTTCTCTGATGATTAGGGACAATGACCATTTGTTTGTTGATCATTAGTCTACCATCATAAGAAAGTTTTCTGTTCCTATCTCTTGTCCAGTTTTTAATGGGTGGTTGTTTGATCCTTTTTTGTTGATTTGCTTAAGTTCTTGGTAAATTCTGGTTATTAGACCTTTGTTGGGTGTGTAGCATGCAAATTTCCTCTCTCATTCTCTAGATAGTCTCTTTGCTTGGTTGATTATATCCTTAGCTGCGCAGATAGGATTAACTTCTTTCATTAGACAAACAAAGGAGGGTAAAGCCCACCTGAGCAGCACCTGTTTGTTACCAGTCCCTGCAGGTGATCTCTTCAACCTGTTGTTTATTAGCACTTTCATTAGTGAGAGACAGATGCTTCTGTATTAATTTAAATCCCCATTAATTGCTGTCATTGTGCTTTATTGTGTGTCTCATTTATCAGCACCTTAGACAGGAAAACAGAGAATTATGTTTGAAATAGAGGAGAAAACATTGGAAAAGGAATAAGCCAATGTTATAAACTTTTGCTTTCCAGTCGACATTATGAAATTAAAAGAATCTAATTAATTATATCAGAATTGCTTCATATAGCCTCTTCATACTTCATATGCCATATCCAATTATTGTTGTCTTATTTAACTCTTATTACTTGACACTTATTTACCACACCAAAGGTGTAAAACAAAACTATAACAAGGTTCAAAAAGATTTTTAAATTGGAAGAAATAGCAACATTTGGGGGGCTAATAATACTATTTTACATTTGTATGATAAACATTACAAAGCTTTTTGTATTCATTGCTCTGCTCTGTCTCCAGATCATCTTGCTCCATTTTACTCTATTTTATGTTATGATGGGAAGAGAGTGAGCTTAGCAGCTAAATGGATCTGGGTTAAAATTCCATCTCACTTTCTAGATGTAGAACTCTTACAAACTGAATGTCTTCTCTATTTATTTGTTGAAGCCCTAACCTCCAGCTTGGCTATATTAGATGATGGGAGTTCAAAGGAAGTAATTAAATTTAAATGAAATCATAAAAGTAGAACCTGAACTGATAGGATTAGTGTCCTCATAATAAAAGACATCAGAGGGCCTTTAATTTCACTCCCTCTGTGCGTATGTAGAGGAAAAGCCATGCGAGGAAACACCAAGAAGGCAGCCATCCACAAGCCAGGATGAGAGCCCTCACTGGAAACTAAATTTGCTGGCCTCTAGAACCGTGAGAAAGTAAATATCTGTTGATTAAGCCACTAGTTTGTGATATTTTGTTATGGCATCCCAAGCTGACTAATACGAGGACATATCATTGACTATCTGGGCCACATCTGCACTGTAGGGATCAGATCATCCAGGTCATTGCTGCCTCAGCTCATTCTATACTCTGTTTATGTGTCAGCTCCTCAGAGAGACCTTTACTGTCTAATGTAGCTGCCATGTTACATCCTATCTCCTTGCCTCGTTTTACTTGTCTCCCCAGCACATGTCCACTTGACATGATATAATTGTTTTATTTTCTTACTCAGTATGTGTTTCTCCCACTAGAACGTAGGTATTACTTGGTCTATTTTGGCCTTTGTTGTATCCCAATAACCTAGATGAATGGCTGGCACATAGGAGGCATCAATGAACATTTGTCAAATAAATAGGTTAGTGTGGAATTAGTGGAATACATATGGAGAGAATCTTGGAAAGTGTGTCTTTCATGATTATGTTTTGAAATGATGATAGCCACAATGTAATGTGTGGCATATTAACACAGATTTTGTTCATGCTGATTTATTTATTTATTTATTTGAGACAGGATCTTGGTATGTTGTCAGATTGGACTGTAGGATCTAGTCACATGTGCAATTAATTATAGAGTGCTATTCCTTGAACTCCTGGGTTCAAGTGATCCTCTTCACCCTGCTTCCCAGCTAGCTAAGACCACAGATGCACACGCCATCATGCATGCCATCAGGCCCAGCTGTTCATACATTTGTATTAGCAAGCATTTTATTTCTTCATATATGCTGATGACTAAGCTAGGCACATCAAAATAAGCCTGAGGTCATAGAATTAGTTAGAGGCTGGATAAAATCTAGATCTTTTCATCTAGAGCACTCAGATCTTTTGGAAGTCTGATCTGGTCTTTCCCTTAATAATTAGCCTGCTTATTTCTGCCACTGAGTTGAAAATACAGCTAGATTATTTTACTTTACTATGAGTTCCCATACTAAGAATGAAAGCAAAAGCAGCAGAGAAACCACCCAGGTAACTCACAGAAATAAGGTATTGTTTTAAGACATGAAGTTTTGGGGTTCTTTTTATGTAGCAGTAAATTAATAGAGTAACAATGGAGGTTAAAAAATAAGAGAAGAACGTTTGTCTGGGCTGAAATATTGCATATCTTCTTGTGTGTTGATGAGGATAAATTTTTCAAAAGGGTCTATATCTGGATATATTTTAATGTGTCTGCTATTGGGATCTATAAGATGAAAAGAAAACCCTAAAAGTTTCCAGAACTTACAACAAAATGAAACAAAATAAACAATAGTTTTCTTTCCTAAAAGATTTGTCCTCAGCAATACTGATGGTGAGAAGAAAAGGAGACATTATCATCCAAGTCCTGAGATGAAATAATTTTGACTTTAGAGTTACCTACCCAGGCAAACAAGTATTTACTGTGAGAATAAGATAAAGAGATTTTCTAGAACTCTCAAAACTCCACTATGGAGAAGAGAAAAGAAAGTCCAGTTCCAGCCCAAAATAAGAGCTAGTGGCAGCAGCATTTCTTTGAAGCTGGAAATCAGGTAAGTGGCAACTGACCTGACAGGCCACATGGAGCAGGCCTGGGAGACGAGACTGAAAGATCCTTAGACCAGCCAGTGAATCACACAGATCCTGAGAGTTTGGAAATTTCAGGTATCATAAATGGACAGATATGGTAAGGTCCAAAACAAGGAGAATTGCTTGCAGCAGTTAGATCCCTAGATGAACTTTCCACCTCACATAGCCAATATGCTATCCAGGTATTAATATGAAACTGGAGATGTATTCTCTGGAAGGGGTGAACCAAAGGGAGTTCAACACCAAGTTGAAGATGCTAAAGTCTTACTGGAAACAAGAGATTAATTGACTATCCACTGAATGTTGGAAAGGCAAGAACCAATTTTGGCGAAACAGGTTTGCAATTCTTAATTAATTTTCTTTGACTTCTGGGACACTGACCAGCTCAATAAGGAAGATCTATAGATGCTGTTAGTGGATGGTTCTGTAAGTTAATGCCAAGTTTGGGGTGGTTGCCCAATAATGAAATCCTCCAAGGGAGAGGTTCTTTGTCATCCTCTCATGTGCACACACATGTGAGTGTATGTGCATACATACATGTTTTCCCCCAGTGTACAGTGCCAAGGCATCATCACAGCTCACAGCAACCTCAGACTCTTGGGTTCAAAAGATACTCTTGTCACAGCCTCCCAAGAAGAGGGGACAGCCCGATTGCCCCACCATGCTTAGTTATTTTTTCTGTTTTCAGTAGAGATAGAGTTTCACTCTTGCTCAAGCTGGTCTCAAACTTCTGAGCTCATGTAATCTACCTGCCTTGACCTCCCAGACTGCTAGAATTATAGGTGTGAGTCACCATGCGTGGCTGTAGAAACATACATTTGCACATACACTGAAATTAATGTCAGCTTATATTACCTTGTAGTACCTTACTTTGTATATGGTTGGGTAGAAAACCATGAGCAAATTGAGAAAATCCTCTAATATAAAAGACAAAGGCCAAAACAAAAAGAATAAAGTATCTGTAGAAAACAGAGACAATATAGGTGGGAGAAGAAAATTAAAAAAAAAAGTATAATTAATATTGCTGGGAAAGTAAGTGAAGAATAGTATCAATAAAACAAACAGAATATATATATATATATATATATAAAATAGAGTAGGTTAGACAAATAAAGAGCCTCCGGAAATTAAAAATGGCTGGAAGGTGTGGGATTAACAATAACTATCTTCAGAGTAAAGCTTATATCTGAAGTTAATTTATTTACATGCATTTATCAAGTCTGTTTTATTCTTCCCTGTAGGCTCAGGGGTAAACTACATTTTCCAGCTTTCCCTGTGGTTGGGTGAGACTATGCGATGGATTTGTGGTCAATGGAATGTGGGCAGAAGTAATTATGCTACTTCCAGGCCCAACTCTGTTCTCTGGAACCTCCATGGTCATTCTCTTTCTTTTTCCCCAGGGACTGGCAGAGAGATTCAATCAAAGAAATTCCCAAGTGCCCAGTAAACCATGACCATGGTTTCTGCTTTTTATGTCTGGTTATTAAGTGCTTTCAAATCCAGGGTGATGGGATACCTAATAGCTTAGCACGAAGTGAAAAACATATTTAAAGTTCTTGACTCAGTGATGCAATAGTTTGGAAAAGTGCCTTTACCACAAGCCTTGAGAGATCAAAACAATTCATTCTTTTGTGCATTTTTCACTCACTTGTATATTTAGCAAATATTTACTCAGCGTCTGCCTATTTATTGCACTGTACTAGGCACTCACTGGAAACAAACAGGTTTCATGCTGTATAAAGGAAGACAAGTGGGTAAATATATACAATATCAAAACGCAGATTGTCTTTACTATTATGATTAGGATTAGGAAGAAGGAATCCACCAAGGAGAATCTTCTTTAAGGAGAATGATCAGACAGGCCTCTCTATGTCATAAGTGATGAGAACTTGATATCTCTGCAAAAAACGGAGACAGCGTATAAAAGGCCTTTTTGCAGACCACATGGTGAAGTTTGGCTTTTATTTTAAAGTTTTAAGGCCCTATAGGCTGTTGAGTAAAGAATGTATTAGGGTGGATAATAAATAACTGGTAATAAGTCCTGGTGAGGAGATGGGATGATTTATGAGAAAATATTTTTATAATTCATTAATATGTGATGTTAGATAAGGAATTTCTCTTACCTATGGCCTTTTAGTAAAATAATATTCATCCCCAAACTTGACAATAATGATCTTTTTGTGATCTTTCTGCTAGTGTCCTCTTTTCAGGGTGACTTCATTGCTAATGGTAGAGAAAAACATTTTATTTTCAAGAAATATTATTTAACCATGTCTGATTTTTGAAGATGGCAAGCCATCATTGGATTTATTTGAGGCTAAACCACCTAACTGAAGTCTGTGATTGATTTTCTGTTGTGATGGGGAATTCTTGTTTTAAACAGGAAAAGAGATGAACCATTACTCTTTGTTCTCTTACCAGTTTATGCTAGAGGCTGCTCTAAATGAACTATGCTATTTTGACTACTGCCATTGTATTAGAACAAAGAGCATTCTTTGTTTCTTATCCGTTAGGGTGTGTTTGGTAAAGGAAGAAATGAATAGTCATTTTCTGGGAATATCTTTAAAAAATAAATAGAAGGTGCTCTGCCAATAGAAGGAACATGAAGAATGTCTACTTACTTCTTTTAAAAAATGGTTAGTGCCTTACCAACTGAGTCTTGTGTCTGAGAAGAGAAGTCTAAGCATAAATAATGCAAATGATGAGACTATTTGACTCTGAATTGAATTGAATATCACTGGCATGTGGTTTTGTATAATTTGACAAGGTGGGCAGTTTTGAAATAGAGTTCCCACACCTGCCTGCTTTCACTCCCCAACTCTACTGCCATGGTGGGTGATAGAGACAGATGTCTTAGGCAAAGCAACGATCCACATGGTGTCAGGAATAGGTTAATCCATGGCAATGGTTTCACAGGGCAGAGGAGTCATCTTAACCCGGCACTGTTGCACACATAGATGAGAGGGGGATGAGTTCTCATTCTGTAATCATTGAGCCAGGATTACGACTCAATAACTAGGGGTTGGGTATTGGTTCACTTCTGGTCTATTTTTTAATGTGAGATTTATACAAAATTTGGTTCAATAGATTTTACATTAAACTTGGTTAATGATTATAGAAACATATAGGTTGAAATTGACAATATATACAGGGATAGGTTGCATTTGTGATCGTGTTAAAAATTTTTTTTCCATCAAACATTTCATAGTTTACTCCTGCTTGCTTAGAAGCTGCCTGAACCTGGTTCCTTGGGGTTTTTATGGAGGTTTCTTGTATAGGACCGATTGATTAAGCCATTAACCACTGGTGATCACCTTAACCTTCAGTCCCTCTTTTCAATATCACTCATTCTGTTTTCTATCTGTTTTTAAGCTTATAGGACTATTATATGTCTATAGGTATATTAGTTGGAATTTTCCAGAGAAGTAGAACCAAAAGGATATCTATTATTTATCTACTGATCTCTGTGTATACATACAGAGAGGGAGAGAGAGAAAGATATATATATATATATGTTTATTGTGAGGAATTGGCTTAAAAGATTATGGAGGTGAAGTCCTGTGATCTGCTTTTTGCAGGTTGGAGAGACAGGTTGGGTCCAAAGGCCTGAAAACAGAGGAATTGATGGTGTGAATCTTAGCCTGAGGATAGGCAAAGACTGATGGCACAGCTTACACAGGCAGGCAGAAGCAAAAAGGGCAAATCCCTCCTTCTTTTGCCTTCTTTTCCTGTTCAGTCCTCAATGGATTGAATGATGCCCACCCACATTGGAGAAAGAGATCTAATTTACTGAGTTGACAAATTCAAATGCTAATCTCACCTAGAAACTCTCCTAGTAAACACACCTAGAAATAATGTTTAATCTGGGAACTCTAGGGTATAGACAAGTTGACACAAAGATAACCATTAAAACTCTAGGGTTTCCATAGAATGATTAAGAAATTAAGGGTAGAGTTCCCCTTAGAATAAAGAATGACCAATAATATTTTGGATTCTACATCAGATTTGTTCAAGACCTTGTCAAGCTGGTGCAACTGTCACTGCAATCTAATTCCAGAACATTTTAATCACCTCCCCCCCCCCGCAAAAGAAGCATCTTACTCAACTGCAGTCAGTCCTCATGTCTGTCTGCCCCCACCCAGCAATAATTAATCTACTTTTGCCCCCATGGATTTGCCTATTATTCACAATTCATATAACTGGAATCATAACATATGTGCCTTTTTGGTCACTTGGCACAATAGTTTTAGTATTGTAGCATTCACAGTGAGTTTTAGGATGTATGAATCATGTTTTAATAAAAAATGTACATGGAAGGCATGGAACTTAGTTAAATAAAAACACCTTTTCATTCAGACAGGAGATAAGCATATAAAAACATTTACTTATAATTGAGGTGCAAACATAGTTCTTGGGCTGTAGGTTGCTTGTAACTTCAGGATTTACTTTTTTCTAACTATTACAACTGGATTTGCAATGATTCTTTTTCCATTATATCAGTCATGTTTATCTTTTCTTTGAACATAAGTTGTTCATCTTTGATCCTATGGGAGACTATGTCATTAAAATCATTCTGAGGCAGAATGAATTGTGTACAAACATATTGTGAGCTGAAGAATGACAAGGTTCATAAATTTGGAGAAGAGAGCTTTATTTCTTATAAAGAGTTGTGGCTTGCAGGCTAGACATCTTCAGACTAGAAAGCATAGCCTCTGGCCAGAAGCCAAGAGAAAGCAGTGAATGGTAGGAGTAACAGATTTATGCTAAGTGGGGTGGTTAAATATCCATGTTTAAAAAGCTATAGGAGTTATAAATATCTATGAAAGGAAAGACATGTACATGGACAACTGAGCTTCATGGGACCCATGTTCAAAAAATGGCAGTGTTAGCATGATCAAGAGTAGAGTTTTTGGCCCTCTGATATCAAAAGATGAAGCAGAGGACACTGAAAACCCTTTTGGTGCAACCTTTGTAGACTTGCAAAAAGGTAGAAGCATCATAAGGGGGTCGGTGAAATCATTGGCGGAGCAAATTTTTCCAAAGGACTGATTCTGTTTAACCCCTGGGGAAGAAAATCAAGGTTACTGAGGAAGGGGGTATAATGAGGTGTGTCTGATCATTCATCCTGTCATGGCCAAGATCTCAAGTTTTGAAAGTTTTATTTGGGTTCTCTTGGCCGGGAAGAGTTTCATTCAGTCAGCTGAGTGATCTTAGGACTTTAAAAAGATTTCTTGGTAGGCACTGAGAGTGGAGTGCTGGTGTTTATATCTTTGATTCAGCGTGATGTTTACCTTTCTTGACTCAACTTCTCCTATCATTAAATTGGCAAATAATAATTCCTACTGAAATGTTGTGTTGTGAGGTAAAGATGAGTGCTTGGAACAGGGTGGGGTATAAGTCTTCAAGAGATCGCAATGGTTATTGTATTTGTCGTGGTACTTACATCATTGATCCTATTGTATTTATTATAAATTTGGAACATGAAGTACTATGTTAATGATTATAAAGATTCTATAAAAGGGGAAACCTCCTATTAATTCCTTGCCTCATACTTTGGTGTTCTGTGTATATGGCTGATGAGGTTAAATCTGGGATTTATTTTCTTGGTGAGCACTGTGGGCATATGATCCATCAAAGGACAATGGAAACATAGACGTTGAACAGGCTAAAGCTATTGAATGGAAATAAATGAAGTGCAACTCTTCTTTCTTTTTCTACTAGTTTTTTTTTTTTTTTTTTTTTTTTTAGTAAGTATCAGTGAAGAAATTGGGAAGGACTTGATGTTCAGATTAATGGCATTAGTGAGCAGAATTATTGAAATTTATAAAAGCAAAAGCAACTTAATAGAAGAGCTTAAAATTCCAAATTCTTCTTCATGTGGGAAGATGAATTGTTTTTATTTAATATGGAAATTATGAAAACAATCACATGAAAGTTTTAATGACTTGCAGATTTTATCCCCAGCATTGTTTCCCCAGTTAACTAGTAATTTAAATTACTGATTTTTTTTAATCTACAAGTTTATTGTATGCACTAGTTGTACAGTATTTTGTTTAACATATATCACACTTTTAAAAGAGAAAATTAATACTACTGTTGACAAAATAGTCTATGTAAAAGATAGCTTTGTACCTTTAGATGAAGTTATATTTTTCTAAATAGTAGCATAATAACAATAACATACCTGAATAGGATGTTTTTGGTTTATAAGATGATTTTATATGCATACACATTAATCTTAACACCCTGATTATTAGTATTAATTTTGAAAAACAATTATTAAGGGACCCTTTTGGATCAGATATTGTTGAGGTATTACATGCTTAATCTATCTCAAGATTATTCTGTTTAGTCTCTCAAGATAGATTAAGCATAATAAGTAAACTATCTCAAGATTATTATGTGTAGTCTCTCAAGATAGATTAAACATAATAAGTAAACATTCCTGGTCCTCATGGAGGATAAAATCTACTAAACAAATTAACATATAACAAAATCACACATCCATCAACAAGTCTTTTATTATGTAATGTCAAAGATTGATGAATATGAGGAAAAAGGCAGGGTGGGAAGTAGGGAATGATTGGAAGGAAAGGGAAGAATGCTACTTTGGATGCAATTTTAAGCCACGGAGCACAGAGAAGTTCCCTTTGGAAAAGTAACCTCCAAATGCGGACCTGGATGCAGTTGTGGAGCAAGACATGCGATTACCTGGGAAGATCTCTCTAGGCAAACAGTAAAGTAAATGTAAAACCTTGAGTTAACACTGAGGGTGGAAGGCTAGCATAGCCACTCCCGACTGGTCTGGGGACAAATGGTAAGAGGCAAAGCCATAGAAACGGACATTGTGGGCCCTGTCATATTGGTTTTGCCGCCCATGGCAAGACTTCTGGTTTTATTCTAAGTGTAAATGTAGCTACTGCAAAGTTAGGAGGTGTATAGACCAAGGGAAAAAGTTCCCCTTTGCCTGCTGAAAGGTTACTGAAAATTACCAGCAGGAGGGCAGATTCAGGCTCGGCGCCCATAGCACAGTGGTTACGGTGCCAGCCACATACACCTATGTTGGTGGGTTCAAACCTGACCAGGGCCAGGTAAACAACAATGACAACTGCAACAAAAATAGCTGGGCATTGTGGTAGGTGCCTATAGTCCCAGCTACTTGGGAGACTGAGGCAAGAGAATTGCTTGAGCCCAAGAGTTTGAGGTTGTTGTGAGCTGGGATCCCACAGCACTCTACCAAGGACAACATATTGAGATTCTGTCTTCAAAAAAAAAAAAAAAAAAAAAAAAAACCCCAAAAAAAAAGAGGGCATATTCACTGGAAAAAAGGCATAGAAATTTCTTTAATGTGAACATAGTTCTAACATGACATGGAAGAATGAAGACCCAAAGATACAGAGGAAATTGTTCATTTTTATGTTTAGGTTAAACAAAGTATGGGCAGCTGTTTTGTCAAAATAGCATTGAACAAGTGTATGATCTAATGCTAATAGACTGAATCTTTCTGGATTTTTCTTGGCCTCTCTGGGTGCAGGCAGGATGCTCTGTGGAATGGGGGTCTTACAACCTACCCTCAAACAAGCTGAGTCAGGTAATTTCTTTAGGCCAAGGTTTTTTTTTTATGTAGAAAAGTAGAGGGAAATTTAGAGTAGTATTTTTAGATTTTTATGGATGGCTTTGGGAAAAGGGGGTTCTGGTTTCTATGACCTGCTTTGGGGAAGATGGATTCTAGTTTCTATGGTAGACTGGGGAAGAATGGGACTGAGAGACAGGAGGGTGGGAGAAAGTCAGAGACAAGCGTCTTCATTTGGGGGTATTGTTTTCTGAGTCTCAACAGGGAGAAAGACCTCCCTCAACAGGGAGATCAGACTTAACTTTCTGCATATGAATGCTATTTTTTGTTTGTTTAAAAATGGGGACCACAGGGATCAGGGATCGAATGGCCTGCTCAGCGACAGGGTGGAGGAGCTGGGGGGAGGTGCATTGGGCTAGTGAAGTCCAGATGCACAGTCTACATCCCTGGAGGGCTCCTTTTTGCACAGGACATGCTTAACGATAATTACACATCTGGGCTGCTGGCTTAAAAGCAAAAAAAACGACCGGTTCAACGTCCAGGGGAAGGGATGTATTTTTAGTGAATGCATCAGCCTTTTCTCACCATAAAGCAAAGACAAGATGTCCCAAAATGCTAGAACAGGGTGATGTAGCTCGTTGCAGAACCCAGGTCCCTGTAAAATTAGAGACTATAATTTGAAAAAGAAAAAAACAAACCTAAGTTAAAAATATTTTCTTAGAAAGATTATCAGTAAACAAGGTGAATAGATCCATTTCTTCTAGATCAGTGGTTCTCTACCTCCCTAATGCCGCGATGTATTTTCATTGTTACAAAGGGGTCGCGACCCACAGGTTGAGATTATCTCACTGTTATTAGAGAAATGACTGCTTACTTTACAGAGAATTTAAAAATTACGACACAGAACATGATGATCAATACACATTCTCACTTTCTTCAGTTTCAATTGAATGACAATGAAAAACTAGTTACACTGCATATTTTGTCGTCCTATTGAATAAAACTTTGAGAATGATTAAATATGGACAAATATAAAAAGGAATGATCTCTGATGACTGAATCTCCTTTTTGTTTTTTTCTACTGTTCTCCAGTGAGGTAAAAAAATTTCAAACAGTCCTTTGCACAGTTTTCTCTGGAATATTTTTTTTGAAGCAAAAAAGATATAAATTATGGACTATTTCTATGACATCCCTTCCTCAGCACTTTCTCAGAAGTAAATATAAGGCAAGTTTTCCTCAAGACCTCCTGAAGCCATGTGCTCTGGGCTGGTCACACGTATTTGGCTCAGAATAAACCTTTTAAAGTTATTTTACAGAGTTTGTGTTTTTTTTTTTTTCCTGTTGGTAAGATAGCACCCAATAAGGAGCTCAGAGAAGACTCAGGACGACCCATTGGAGTCACCCAAAGTCAGTGCTCGGTACCAGCATGGGTCATCCTTCAGCTCCGTGATGCTGAGCTTCTCCTTGGGTGGAACTGGTAAGTCCTTCTGAGCCCTGGACCTCAGGACCTTGGCGGATGGTCCTGGATGATTCTGAATTGTCAATTCTTTTCTTTCTTTCTTTTTTTTTTTTTGAGACAGAGCCTCAAGCTGTTGCCTTGGGTAGAGTGCTGTGGCATCACAGCTCACAGCAACCTCCAACTCCTGAGCTCAAGTGATTCTCCTGCCTCTACCTCCCAAGTAGCTGGGACTACAGGTGCCCACCACAACGCCCAGCTATTTTTTAGTTGCATGGGGGTGGGCTGGATTCGAACCCTCCAGTTCAGGTGCATGTGGCTGGCACCTTAGCCGCTTGAGCCACAGGCCGTGTCACTTCTTTTCTGAGGAAACTATTGTTTGGGGGTCTGAATTTTGATTTGGAGGTGTATTCTAGAGGGTCTTCTCCATTACCCTTTTCCAAAATTGATCTCATCGGCTTTTCTGTGCATTTGTGAAAGGAGAAAGTGAACTGTCCTCCTTGTAGATGAATGAGAGACTGAGTTCCTCAGCTCTGAAAAGAAAGGGTATTTGACTCCTCCAAGCTGAAATGTGCTCTGGGCTGAGCAGGGGCCTGAGTGGGAGCGCCTGGGGTGACTTCCTGTGATGTGATGTGGCCCTGTAGGGAAAATCCCCTAATGCAATTAATTAGTTCTGTAAGTCCAGGAGATGAATATAAAAGCTGATCACTCAGTGTCTGAGCCCTCTCAGAGGAAGTAGACTCCTGAAGAGAGAAAATGAGATACGTCAGAGGACAGGAATGACTCAGAGTTGACACGGTGTGGAGTCCTGCCCTGCTCAGCACACTCTGACCCACTACACTAAACTTAGACTACAGTTCAGTTGCTTTTTTTAAAGGGAAAGGGAACCAAATCCTCTGAAATTGAGGAAAGACAAGGAGAACGGCCCCCTGTAGGCACCCTGGTTGGGTTATGACACCTCTACTTGCAAATATTTGTATAAATGGAAAGGTTTGAAGGCATCTCAGGTTTTCTAGGGCTCTAGCTGGTTGTGGTCAATTCTTGTGTCCCTTTTTTAACAGAAGGGCAAATTACATCAAGGGAAATTCAGCGTTCAAGTTAAAACATCAAATATCTAAGCTGCCTAGTTCTATTTTATTTTCTGCTTCCTCTGAACTTGCTAACTTTTTCTGCTGATGCTGACATAAACTCAATGTTTATGGTATTACTAATTCAAGTCGACTTGGAAATCTTGCAGTCAGTTTTAACTAAAGAGTAAACATTGAAAACATTGAAAGTTTCAATTGAAACTTTTAAAAAAGGGGTAAAAGAGTCTCTTTAAAATCAAATTGCTGTAGAAACAGTTTTAAACAAAACTTTGGTCACTGTCTTTTTATTTTATTTTATTATTTATTTCTGGTTAATTGGAGGGTACAAAGAAAGAGGTTACAATGTTTGCATTTGTTAGGTAGAGGCCCTCTTATAATTGTGTCCCATCCCCAAGAGCGTGCCATATACCCTAACACTGTGCCCATTACGTAGGAACACACCTATCCCCCTCCCTCTCTTCTCCCCACTCCCTCACTGTCCCTTCCCCCACATTGAATTGATTTGAGTTTTTCTCTCCTGTGGCCATGTGTGGATCTTCTACTGGCTTCATATTAGTATTGAGTATATTCGGTACTTGCTCTTCCATTCTTACGATCCTTTACTAAGAAGAATGTGTTTTAACTCCATTCAGGTAACACACCAGATGTAAAGTCTCCATCTTTTTTTAATGGCTGAATAGTGTTCTGTGGTATACGTACTCCACAGCTTGTTAATCCATTCTTGGGTCAGTGGACTTTTAGTCTGTTTCCACGTCTTGGCAATTGTAAATTGAGCTGTGATAAAGAATCTGGTGCAAATTTCCTTGTGATAAAATGATATTTTTCCTTCTGGGGAGATGCCCAGTAATGGATTGTAGGATCAAATGGGAGGTCTAATTTGAGTTCTTTGAGGATTCTCCATACTTCCTTCCAAAAAGGTTGTATTAGTTTGCAGTTCCACCAGTAGTGTAAAAGGGTTCCCTTCTCTCCACATCCATGCCAGTATCTGTACCTTTGAAACTTTGTGACGCAGGCTATTCTCACTGGGGTCAGGTGATATCTCAGGGTGGTTTTGATTTGCATTTCTCTAATGATTAGGGATGATGAGCATTTTTTTCAAATGTTCCTTAGCCCTACAAGCTTATTTAAATTTCTTAACAGGGCATGTAAAATTTAGCCAAGTGAACAAGTTTTGGTTTTGTTAGAAGTAATTTGGATCCAAAAAATTAAAAAAATAATAAAAAAAGAAGTAATTTGGATCCATTTTTTCCAAACTTGAAAGTTTGTGTTACTATCTTATGTATAGAGTTCTGAGGTAAAAGCTATTGGAACTTTATGTGCATGTGAGAGTATGTGTTTAGATATGTTATAGGTGTTATATGTACATGTAATATATGTTTGTCTACGTGGTACCAGCCTGGCTTATAAATAAAGGAATGCTCATAAATTAATTAAACAAACCCAAATGTTTTTCTAGCTCACATGAATTTAGTAATCTTTGATATATAAACTGGGTTAACAAAAGAAAGAAATACAATGCTAATGAATTATCTATCAGGGTTTTATAGAACAAATTTAATTTAAAAATATGCAACTAAGCTTCATGATCACCCATTATCTAGTTTTATTCTTTCTTTCCTCTCTATTATAAATTATGTGTTGGTGAAATCTGTGTTGGCTCCAGAATAGGACAACATCATTGAAAAGAAAAACAAAAGATGTATCTACTGGGATATTAAACTGAAAAAGACTGATAACTCAAAATGCTGGTGAGAATGTGGAAAAAACAGAACTCTTATATCTTGTTGGTCAAATGATAAATTTGGATAAGGTTCTGGCAGTTTCTTATAAAACTAAACATACATGTACCATGTGATCCAACAATTCTGCTCCTAGATACTTTTACATAGGGAAATCCAAAGGTTTGTATACACCTTTCTGGTAGTTTCATTCATAATAGCTCCAAACTGTAGATAGCATAGGTAATTATCAACAGGAGAATGGATAAATAAATTATGATAAATGTATCCCATGGACTAATACTCATCACTAAAAAGGAATGAAATATTGATTTATGCAAAAGCTCGAGTGAATGTCAAATACCTTTTGCTGAATGAGGCAAACCTCACTCTACAGATACTGTAAAGACCCGTTTATATCATGTTCTAAAATAAGCAAAATTAATTGGTGTATAAAAACATTAGAACAGTGGTCGTCTCCAGGGGTTCATGGTAAATATTCATGGGGAGGGACATAAGAAAACTTTCTGGGGTGATGACTTTATGCTTCTTGAAAGGGGAGATATCTTACACAGGAGCGAGATTTTATCAAAACACATCCAAAATTACAGTCAGTATTTGTGCATTTTGCTTCATGTAATTTCTTTTCCTGCAAAACTATGAACAGATTTTAAACTCTAATTCATGATATTCATGCTGAAGATTTTAGGAGTGAGAAAAACCGATGTCAGCAATTTACCTTAAAATATACTAAATAATAAGATAAACTGATGCATGATGATAGGAATGAATAGATGGATAGAGGTGTCATGAAGGAAATATAGGAATGTTTATTGTAGATTGTAGGCAGGAGCATAAAGCAGTGGGTGGTTCCCTTCCAATTGTTTTTGCAAGTCAAATTCCCTCTTTGTTTTAAGAGACACTGGGAACCATAGCAAATTTATGAAACCCTTCTTAATACCCTTTATCACCTTCGCCTTTTCCTCCTCTCCATTCTTTTAATAAATGTGTACCAGACACCACAAATTTTGACAGTTGATTATACACCATCATTCATTTGTGGAATCAGGTAAACAGTGTTTATCTCCTTGATGTAAATCAAGGATATAAACTTTCTGCGAGCCAAGACTAGCGTCATTGCTTTTAATTTCTGTCCTTTAATACTCCTTCCTCACTAACTACAGCATTTATAAGAGTATTATCACAGCATGATAATGTTTGTTTTCACAACTAATCTTTAAGACACAGATAATAACAGTGGCTCCTTCATAACTTTTCAGACTAGTTCCTATTTCAAGGATAGCCTAGCCCTAGAGTATCAGACTAATCTGTTTCCTGGATCCATTCCAGTTTCCATTTCATACTCCTGGACATTTACTGTTCACAGCTCAGTAGTATCCAAAGAGCCGAGAGGCTATAGAGTACATTGGTAGGGAAGAGTTGAATGAAATATCTGCAATGAACCAAACCCAGCCTGTTGAGTTCATTTGCAGCTCTTGGCAGAGTGACGCTTTCCTTGGCAGTCTTTAGAAACACGAAGACAGTGTGAAAAGGCATTGAGTCAAAATGATATGCACACTAGCAGTATAAAGATATCCTTATTCAACAGACAAAAATAGATGAACAATTACATCATCATCAGAGGGTAGCTTGCCTTGGGAATGCCTTCTGGGATAGGGACGCTGATCTATGGATTGATGACCTTATAGAGATAAAACTTGTACAACATGAGCTGTTAATATAGTGCTGTTAATTTCAGGAACAAGAATCTCTAGGATTAGTGAACAGGAGCAATTCTTCTATACCATGAATATTTTTTTCAATTTTTATAGTTTTATTTAAACACAAGTAAAATTTGCACATGAGCTGTCTATGCATGTTCTTTGCTGCGTGTCCTGGCAGTGGGGTTGGTGACTCTGATGGCCAGCTGGGCTGCTCTTTTCACTACTGCTTTGCAGTTCTTAGAGGAAACAGTATGAGCAATCTCAGCTGGTAAAAATTGTAACACAACAGCAGCACTTCCAGCTCTTTGAAACTGTGGATGAGGAACTTCTGGAAACCACTGGACAACATTTGTTTTGTTTGTTTGTTGCTCCTGTAACCATTGTAGGGCATCAAGAGCTGGCCCTTGAATTTTCTCCCCACCCTATTGTCAATACCTCTGGGTTTCTGCCACTTATGCTTCATTCTGACATACCAGTCTGACTGTTGTTGGATAATCTTCTTGGTCCCCTTTTTGACAATCTTTGGCTTCATAAGGGGTATGAAGGTGGCCATGATGCTGAACAGGTGAGGGCTGCCACCTCCATAGGCAGTGCCAAGGAATAGAGCCCTTAAAATGCAAAAATTAGGTTACTACTCCCAAAGATAAGATAGATGAAATAGTGTAAGATATAATTTCTACTTTCTTAATATTTGACTTTTATTAATTATAAACATTGAATTTCTTGAGTTTTTATACATTACGTTTTAGAGTAAATTTGAAGCATACTGAATACAAACATTTTTACCGTAGTTTTTAGAGTGGGGTAAAATTCTAACCTAAACATTTGTCAGCTCCAGCTCTAGAGAGCATTCTGTTATTCATCATTAAAAGAGAACCATTTTTAGAATCTGACATTGTCTTTGAACTTACTGAGAACTTCACTTTGAACTTGCTCATCTGATTGGAAGGCCTCCTCTCCAAGAGGTGTCCCAAGTGCTGTTGGCCTTGGTGGGATGAAAAACATCTGCTTTCTATTTCATCTTTGGATTCCATAATTCTGACCTTGGAAATAATTACACTAGATCCCCCAATTCTCACAGACTTGAGTAAGAAATTACTTAAAAAAATTATCATGATAAAAAAACACACAAAAACCCATCTTCACAATTTTTAAGTGTACAGGTCAGTAGTGTTGTTAAACATACTCATATTATTGCACAAATGATCTCCAGAACTACTTCATCTTGCAAAACTGAAAGTTTGTATCCATCAAACGGTAACTCATCATTTCCCCCTCTGCCTGTGCCTGGCAACCACCATTCTATTTTGTTTCTATGAAGTCAAGCATTCTCAAGACCTCATAAAACAAACTTGGACTGGTTTATTTGACTTAGCCTAGAGCATTCAAGGTTCATTTATGTCATCAAAATTTCCTTCTTTTTAGAGGCTGATTAATATTCCGTTATATGTATATGTCATACTTACAAAATTCATTAATCTATTAAAGGACATTTAGTTTGCTTCTATATCTTGGTTAGTGTGAATAGTGTTGCTATGAACTTGAGTGTGCAAGTATCTTTCTGAATTTTTGCCTTCAATTCTTTTGACTATATCCCCAGAAGTAGAATTGCTGGATCATATGGTAACTTTTTATGGGGAGACTTCCATGGTGTTTCCTGAACTGGCTGCATCATTTTACTTTCCCACCAATAGTGAACAAAGATTCCAATTTCTCTACATCCTTCCCAACACTTAACTTCCTGTGTTTTTCATGTTAGACATCCTCGTGGGTGTAAAGTGTAATAAACTACTTTTTTTTTTTTTAAACAGAAACAATCATTACTTTCTAGCCAAGGGAGTTGGCGATTCCTAAGATATGTGATCAGAGAAGATGCACTTCCCATCAGACTTGTGGTCTGTCATCTCTTACATCATTCATGGGTTTGCTCTTGAGTTTTCTGAACTTAATTCTGTACTGATGTTACTGCCTACCTCAGTCCGAGCAGAATTCTGATGGCAAACTTTGGCAGTGCTCTTTTCCATGGTGAATAAATGTCTCTAAGAGAAATTGCATTCTGGAATTGTAAAACACTGACAATGGAAGCTTATCCTTCCCCTACAGAGATGATGTGAGTTAAAGTAGGTTATCACCAAGGACCTATTGTTATTATTGGTGAACAAGGAGGTTGGTGTAGGTGAGAGGCTCAAACCTAATACCGACAAGACCTAGGTGGGCCCAAGATATGAGTGCAGAGGGCTAGTTGTAAAATGTTAGAGCAGCAGTGTCCTTGTCAAAGGACCTCTGATTTACAGTGCTATGGGGGGACACGGACTTAAGTCCATATTGTATATTGCTGGATCTTCAAGTTTATCAAGAAAATTTGAAAAATTTAAAATATGGCAGGTGTTCTAATTAAGAGAAAAACACTGGTGTGCAGGACAAATAAAACACATATTGGGGTGGAATGTGTTTGTTGTCTTGGTGGTTTGCAGTATTGGGGTGAGATAATTTCTTATGTCCTTTGAGTTCTAAATTCTTTGATTTCTAGATTTCAAGAACAGATTAAAACTAACAACAATAGTCAGGATCTGTGATTCTATTTTTCATCTTAGATCACTCAAAGGTATAGGGTGCTATCTTGGATTCACTAGAATGGATCAAAACGAATCAATTGTTTGATGCACAGACACTGGCACCGGGCGCACTGTATTTATCTTCAGTGAACTGTGCTCAGGAAGATTTGTGTGACAACTCACATCACATCTGAAAGTGATTCGTGGCTCTCCGTAGCAAAAAACTGCTGTCTTTTCTTTCGTTCTTTGGATCTATTTTGAATTTCAGCAAAACTGGAGAAACAAAAAATATGTTCATGTTTCAATTAATCTCATGAACTGAACGACAGATGAGATTTCTCTTTTGCTCCAGAATTGCCTGTCCAGGCAGAATTGTTGCAGAATATTGGCGGTTGTCAGAATGGTTTTCTTTTGTTAATTATGCAGCTGTGATTGGCAATTGTTGCCTGCCCAACCTCCATCTTCCTTTGATTTCTTCTTTTGTTAACAGAATGTTGATTTCCCACAACTACCCCACAGGTAGCCTAGACCAGTGGTTCTTTTTTTTTCTTTTTCTGTTTTGCAGTTCGGGCCAAGGCTGGGTTTGAACCCGCCACCTTTAGCATGTGGGGCCAGCGCCCTACTAGATGAACCACAGGTGCTGCCAGAGACAGTGGCTCTTAAAGTGTGATCTCAAAAAAAGAGAGTGGTCTCAGACCAGTAGCAGCAGCGCTAGCCTCACCTAGGAACCTGTTAGAAATGTGATACACCTCTTGGGGGTGGGACAGTATTCATAGAGGGACTTCACCCAGCAAACACAAGCATATAACCTGGCTCATTGTGCCCTCAATGATTCCCCAACAATAAAAAAATAAGACAGAAAAGAGAAGAGAAATGTGCACGCTCCAGCTCTGTTCACTAGTTCAGGTAATTCTTTGTCTTGGCACCTTCATCCCCTGCACCCCTCCCCACAGCCCCGGCCTAGCCTGTTAGGCACTGCCTTGGTTTAAGAGACGTGCACATGACCTATGTCCCCAGGTTTCTAACTTTATAACGAATCAGAATCATTTACAGGGTTTGTTGAAGCAAAAATTGCCAGGCCCCTACTTCATAGTTTGTAGTTCTGCAGGTCTTGGGTGAGACTTGGTCATTTTTAAAAAGTTCCCAGGTGATGCTGGTGGCCACACTTTGAGAACTACTGGTCTGAGTTCATGAGATGAAAGCCTGAGAATTCTGTCAGAATTCCACTTGCATCAGGTAGCTGTCACCTCACATATGCTGTAGAAGTTTGCACACAGTAGCATTTATTCCTCTTTTACCCATGCTAAGATTGGCTGGGCTGGGCTTCAGGTTTGCTTCAGGTGGTCTTTCATCCTCCCTGGGCCAGTGGCTGCTCAACTCAATTATAGTTCTCTGATAAGGAAAGCAAAGGGCAAGACCAAGTTCCACTGTGCAGGCCTGTTTCACCTTACGTCTAGTCACTTCTACTAGCGTTCCACTGGCCAGCGCAGCACATGCTCTCTATATCTCTCATGAAGGCTGAGCAGGAGATAATGATATTTACTGAATGATAATCCACATCCTGGAGGAAGTGCTTTCATTCTACTAGTTTTTTAAGCTGGTGGACTATAGTGTTAGATCTGTTAGTGGCTGACTTTGCAGCCATATAGGAAGAGACTGCCTTTGAATAAAAGCAATAAAAAGGAAAAGTTGAAAGCTAAAGAGAGATAGATTCCTGAAGATCCAGCCATGTTAGAAACCAGATCTGTCTTTGAATATATATTTTTTTGATAAGCCAATACTTCTGTTTTTTCCTAAGCTAGTTCTTATAACCCAAAGTCCTTAAGTCCACAGCCAAGACCAAATATTTAATGGTTAGTTTTCAGTCTACAGATTTTCACCAATCCTTGAGCTAATGGGCCTTTCGATTAACACCATA
The DNA here is from genome assembly GCA_963573935.1 of Arctocebus calabarensis. Taxonomy (NCBI): domain Eukaryota; kingdom Metazoa; phylum Chordata; class Mammalia; order Primates; family Lorisidae; genus Arctocebus; species Arctocebus calabarensis. Next base: position 708 of record CAUYON010101838.1, on the reverse strand, counting down.
TCTAAGTTGCTGTATTGAAATATTTACTACTTTTGTAGTATGGTGGTATTCTAGACGTTTTATTCAAACATAATTCTTGCAGTAGAATTTGTCTTTAACCAAAGACTTGCAATACATTTATACTATTTCACTTGGTCATATCCCAAAGGATTAAATAAAAGTTAAGAATCTAAGTTCCTATGAAAGGGACCACATAGCCTTGGAAAAGTCTAGAAAGATTACGTTTATAAGAAGTCATATAATCATGTTAGTAACAACACTAGAAACAACTTCTACATTGCTGGTGGGAATGCAAACTAATACATTCCTTTTGGAAGGATGTTTGGAGAATACTTAGGGATCTAAAAATAGATCTGCCATTCGATCTTATAACTCCTTTATTAGGTATATATCCAGAAGACCAAAATCACACCATAGTAAAGATATATGTACCAGAATGTTTATTGTAGCCCAATTCATAATTGCTAAGGGGTGCAAGAAGCCCAAGTGCCCATCAACCCACGAATGGATTAATAAATTGTGGGTCATGTATACCATGGAATATTATGCAGCCTTAAAAATGGAGACTTTACCTCTTTCATGTTTACATGGATGGAGCTGGAAAGTATCTCAAGAATGGAAGAAAAAGTATCCAATGTACTCAGCCCTAATATGAAACTAATTTATAGCTTTCATATGAAGCTATAACCCAATTATAGCACAAGAATA